>LXGT01000416.1:0-23792 GCA_001640655.1 Endoconidiophora laricicola | reverse complement strand
CGTGATTCCAGTAGATGTTGAGCATATACAATCAAAGGCCTGTAATAGGCTAGATCTTTAACGCCAAGGCCCAGACACAGCGATCTTGCAGCATACTACGCCCGCTTCAAGCTCCTCAGTGAGCCCTTTTTGAAGGTTCCCCAAGAAACCACTCCACCCCTGGACTTGCTCTAAAAATACACGAAGTATACCTTTAATACTTATCAAGAAGCTACTCTTGCCAGACAGTTCCTGTATGTACTTGGCGAAAGCACATGAAACCAAATAGTAGGAGTATCACTGACAGAGGTGAAGATCAGGTGTAGTTGTGAGACATCAGTGGACGGGTTTGTTTTGTTTTCCCATTTGTTCCAGTTCTTTTTAGCTTTCTGTATGGTCTAGTTTCTGTTCTTACCCTCTTTTGTATTAAGAACTAAGACGATAGCCCAGAACTTCGAATATAAGCACCTTTGATTGCTATGTAAGTCATTTAAACTAAATGTTACACAAGAAGTTACGGTACCTTCAAGAGATAACCGAGTATACTTTAGGGAGCTAGTCTTAAGCAGAAGGAATTATATTTTGTCTAGTGTTCTAAAGGGCATCGAACTCCCGCCCCCGTGCTTTTTACAGTCCACCTATCTCGACGTCTTGACGATGATCGCCTGCCTGCCACTGCACTTGCACTCCTACCCCCCCCCCCCCCCCCCCGGCCCGACATCGCCATCTCCATACAGACCATTTCACCGACGTAGGAACCCCTTCAATACAGACCAACTTTTAAAAAAGGTGGGTAGCCTAAGAATACAAAACCAAACTCGAATCAACACCATCCTAACAACTCGATAGTCAGTCCCATCACTATCCATACGGCTAGGCTACCCTTACTCGCCTGGTATTTTTACTATATTCATTCTGGTTATCTTCCCCGATACTTCTCTTAAGAAGACAGATTGCGTAGAAATGTAGTTAGATGTTAGATACACTCACACATTGAGAGGACAGGATAGCGGAAAGTAGATATGGCTGCCTGTGTGTGGCTGTTCTAAGCTTTTGTGCTAGGTTTATTTTTGCGAGTTTTCTTGTTTTTCTTGCTTACAGCTACAGCATATACTTGATATTGTAGATTCACATGTGCTATGTTGCTTGAGTGGCCACCGCTCTACGGGCCCTGTCCGGTAATCGCTAGCTAGCTGACCGGCGCTATTTCTGAAGCTTGAATTCAAAGGCAAATAGGCAACAATAGTGATAATAAAGAAAATCACAGTGAGATAGATTCCACGGTACAAAAAACTAAGGATGACACGTAGAACTCTTATCGTTATAACCTGAAAGGCACTAACCGAGGTACTAACCCCAGCTTACACTAGGTTTATATGATATCTAAGCTATATCGCATGCTTGATAGCTAACGAGCCAGTGGTTCTTGTGCGGAAAAATGGAAGTTGTTCTATGACTCTGGTGTGTGTGTGTGTGTGTGTGCATATGTTATACACTGTAGAATCTGGCAGTTGATAAGCTCTGACTATGAGTTGATCACATCAGTAACTTGTTTCCTGAGTGAAAGAACTTTCCGCGATCGGAAACTAGGAGCTCTAAATCAAGTTCGATACCGAATAAAATTGCCTGTGTCGTGATCTAGAAAAGGAGAAAGAGAAAGGGAACACTACTTTATTTATTGTACATAATACATTTTGCAGTATGATTTTAAATGATAGACAAATGTGTAAGATAAGTGACGGATCTACCTTGAATAATGCGTAGTGGTTGGGTTAGGGTAACCTTTTATAAACTAACACCCTATACGAATCATACTCGTACACTATTGATGCGTTAGTATAGCGCAGCTTGTGACGATCATACTTTATTTACGATCCTGATTCGAATATTCTAAAGCTTCAAATACTATGTAGTCAACCAAAATGGGGTCGTTTTATTTTGTAAGGAGGGGGGGGGCAACCTAATTGAAAATAAAGGGCATCTGAGGCAAGGCCATGTACTAATATTTTGTTTAAAGTGAAGAACCTGGCTAGCGTTCATAACGAGAAGTATACTAATACATGCAGTACCACAGTTTAGGAGGCGATAGGCTGCCATGTATTTCTCTAGTGAGGGGCTTTCCTATGGCGATCTTGCCGATCCGACTAAGCAAAAACCCGCTAGAGAATAATGCGCCTAGAGGGTTCCCTGGTTGTGTACCTGGGTTTATGTGTATGCTTTATGGTTAATGGCGGAGAATAGAGGCCTCATAGAGAGTCTCAATGAGTTAGGATGAGGCTTTTATTAGCTGCCCAGGTACTTGTACAGGCTATATGATAACTGAACCAACTGTAATTGTAAAGCTGTCGCCGATAAAGTTCATGTCCGGGCTATGAACGGCGATCATGACGTTGAAGCCTTGACTATTTCCCTTTCTTTACTGGTACGGGAAAACAAGACCCTCGGCCGTTGGATGCTCATGATAATGCAGTAATTTCTGCTACTAGGCAAGCCCTGGACAAAAACCACAATCGATGGAATAGACTAGACATGATAAAAGGACCACAAGCTGGAGTGTGTATCATAGCCTCCGGGTCTGAAGAGACAGTCTTGTAAGTTTCAGAGCCAAAGTGCGTGATAATGGCGATGATTATGATGAGTTACTTGCACAGCAACCCTAGCTGTAGCCTATAGTAGCAGGAATTGCAAGATAAAGCGACCTAAACGTCGTAAAGGCGGCAAAACTAACAGATTTTCTAAATGAATGTCTTGCCTCGTCCTCTTTTCCCTTTTGACTTGTTTGCTACACACTGTTATGTCAAATATTTCACGTTTTGCGTTTGTTTAACAGGAATCATCCAATTTGGATGCTCTTGCAAAACAAATCATCCTTCCTTGCTTACAGTCAGTCTACTGCTTATTAAAAAGGAAACTGTTGAGAGCTTGAATGTAGGATTGATGTGCAAATGCATTGCAAGCGCCTTTGAAATGAAGATATGCACATAGTAGCACGCACTCGTCAAGGGGTTTTCTTTCTCATCCTAAGACAAGAATATGAGAGCCCAGGGAGTTATTGTTGAAGCATAAGAAGTGAAACGTCGATAGAAGAAGAAAGTAAGAAACTAAGCATGGAAATATGGAATGTCGGTCTGTGGAAGCTTTTGAGGCGTCCTATGGGTCGGGATCAGCATAATGCAGCAAGTATGCCTCCATGAGCTTGACGGCGGTCTATTTCACATCCTCATTTAGCAGCACAATGCAATGCACCAGAAAGAGAAAGCAAAATAAAGGGTAGGGCGTTAGGGCCACAAAAAACCTTGCGGACAAGCACCGGGGCAGCTGACGGCCGAAAAAAAAAAAAAGAATCATGACGGCTTGTTACTAGTTTGTAAAGAATTTGAACATCTCTCTCTATGCATGCCTTCCATTGTCCATATACCTGAGGCTAAGCTTGTCGTAGCTGTTGATAGAGCTAGAACAATGGCCGGCCATCAGTCTAGCGCTTGCTATCGATCCATTGGCTGCGCGGGATATTCTTAGAAACACGGAGGGCAGAAAGCGTACGTAAGCTCCGATACCACAAAACGGCTATACTGTAGCAATAGCGACAGTAGTGTCATAGAGGCGCTGAAAATGTTTGTCGGGCTGCTGGATAATGCAAAGATAGCCTGTTGCTTGCAAGTGTACGTGGCTTTCTGCCACTTTAATCAGCCTCTCTTCCGGGGGGGGGGGGGGGAGGGCAAACATTTTCGGGCTAAGGAGTGGAATAAGTCACTGGCTACGAGGGGTCTTTTTTCTCCTCTTCTTATTCTTACTGGGGTGTATCCCCAGACATCCATCACAGACGAAATATATGATTCCTTGCTTTCAATGTTCACTGTTTCTAGACGCGGAGGATTGGATCCTATTCAGCTTCTACTTGAAGTATTTGGCTATGCTTGTTAGGGTATCGAATCTAATATTAAATGGTGTTTTACTATGTACTGCTTCCGCCAGCTGTTGTAGGTGTATGATTTGTGCGTAAAAAAAACCACCGTGCAAAACAACCCTACTAATAGGAGATTACGAAAGCTTTATGCCGTCCATCAAAAAGCAACTAGTAGCACACTAGCTCTGTATATAACGAACATGGAGGGCTGCCGGTGTTTGATCCCCCAGCGATCCCTCTTAGCCTAAGATATCTCCCATATACTGACTGCATGGTTGGCTAGCCAGGGGGTGCAAGAGGAAAGAAGCTAAGCCTGAAAACATGTGGGAGTGTATTAGAAGCTGGCTGGCCTAATAGAGCGCCGTTGTTGGGACCAGGAGACAAGTCATCGACTTGAACTAATTTGTGCTTTGTTCGTCTGGCGAATAGTAGCAACATGCAGTACTAGATCATGATCTTTGGGAGATCGTCGACCACCTTCAAGTCAAACGAACGTCTGTGAGCCAGCGGTAGCTGGTTTTTGGTGGTCTTTTTTCTGCCTGATTATTCAGACGACCCTAAGAACCGCTAACAAACCTATCATATATTGCCCTAAGCATATATGAATCGTTGCCGAACTAGGTGCGGAACGTTGACCTAAAGATTGAAGGTCATCTAAAAAAAGAAAAGAAAACTGCCATAGCACATAGTTAATAAAAAAAAAAAAGGTCATCTCCCTTTTGGCGGCCACGCACGACGTTAGAATCATTGTTTTGGTGAAGCCATATCAATATATTGGCTGATGACCGAGAAGTTTCTGACGCACAGAACACCACAGGAAGGCATCAATGATTGACTCTCTTGGGGTTAGAGGGAACCACTAGCTACGTACTACTAAGCAACAACGAGCTGGTTCCAGGAAAAAGAAAAAAAAAGAACGACAGCTTTCTGGCGTGAAAACAGACCCAAAAACATAGCCCTAGTAAACAGATCGATATCCCTCACATCTGCCCACAAGTTGCCTCTTCATCCATTGTCCACAGCCGCCAGACTTACGTAGCTTCCAGTCGTCGTCTTTGTTTGAGAATCTGAAAATGAAACAAAGCAGCGGAAATATTACGCTGACAGAAGTGAAAATCTGCTAGCTTAACTTATAGCGCTTTCCTTCCATATAACAAGTATACAGCTTTTGTAGCAAACTGTTTGATAATCGACTAGGGATTGGCTATCTGAGAACAGACCACCGAGAAACCACTTACATAGCTTGATGAGGAAGTAATGTGACTTGCCTACCTCTCTCTTCTGTTGGATCTGGCGTGTTAGTGATGGAAATACAACCTATGACTTGAGCGGCTTACGCAGGCCGAGCCTCAAACAGCGCCCAAGTGGGTTGGCTAACTAGCATTCCTTTTTTTCCCCTGTCAATACTGGCTAGGACATCACCATAATACTTGCTAATATCGTCATGACTGTCTAACTAGTATTTAGTACTAAAGAGCGTGAAAGAAAAATCTAAAAAACAAGGGCAGCAACTTACAGGAGCCCATGCATAATCTGCACGCCCGGACCGTGATCATAGAAGATCTGCTAGCACTGCTACACCACCTACTCCGGCAAATAGGAGGGAGGGGGGGGGGTAAACGAGGCGTGTTGTTTGTCCTTCCCATGTCCTGTCATGGCTAACCTCACGCTAAATTGACGAGGAGCTTTGATATAGAAGATTCTTATAGAGTATAAGTAAACAAACTAGTTCAGATGGTGAATACATCAAGAGAGGCTCCGATGGAGGATAAAAAGAACTGGACGGCCACCCTCTCTATATGTTTGTTTTGGTCTTTCTTCTACACGCATAGTCATCTCTTTATAACAGTCTTCCTCCTATACTCTCATCTCATACTATCATTTATGGGCTAGACCTATTCACCGTTCAATCATACTCACTCACTTACATTCTAAAGCTAGCCTTTTGAGTCATTCATTACGATCTTAGAGCCAGACTTCTAGTTCACTCTTCACTACTACATCATTGCCCAATAAACAGTCTCTTAAAAATGCACTACTCTACCTTTATCGCTGCTTCTCTAGCCATGGTCGGCGTGAGCACTGCTCAATCCACTGGTTTCCCTCAAGGCACCGGCTCTGGCTCTAGACCTACCGGCACTGGTGGTTTCCTTGGCCGTCATCGGGGCACAGGCGGTTTCCCCCAAGGTACCGGTGGTTTCCCTCAGGGAACTGGCTCTGCTCCATCTTTCCCACAGGCCACTGGCAGTTTCCATCTGGGAACTGGCTTCGTTCCTTCTTTCCCAGAGGGTACCGGCATTGTCCGCAGAGCTGAAAGCACTGGCTTCCCCTCTGGTGCTATTCCTTCGGGCACTGGCTTCCCTTCTGGAGCTATTCCTTCTGGAGCTGGCTTCCCCGGCGCTGGTATACCCTCCGGAACTGGTGGCGCCCACTTCCCCCTAGGCACTGGTATCTTCAGCGACCACCAGGGTGGTCAGGGTGGCCCTCATGGTACCGGCCTCTTCGTGCCCCCCTCGGGTACTGGCTTCCCCTCTGGCACTGGCGACGCCCCAGCCTTCCCCGATAGTACTGGTGTTGCTCGCAGAGCCTTTGGCGATAACTTTGGCTCTGACTCCCAGGCTAGCGGTGTTGGTAGTGGCTTCTCTATCTCCACTGGAAGCGGCAGTGGTCTCTCTATCTCCATTGGTAGCGGCAGCGGTTTCTCTATCCCCACCGGCGCTGGCAATGTATTCTCTATCCCCACCGGCGCTGGCAATGTATTCTCTATCCCCACTGTTACCGATGGTGGCTTTCCTGCTCCTACCGGTACCGACAGCGGCTTCCATATCCCTACTGGCACCGGCAACAATGGTGGCTTCCCCGGCTTCACCAGCGGCGGCCTTTCTCTGCCTACCACCATGGTCACTTCCCGCCGTGGCAGCTCTAGAAGCACCTCTGCTGGTTCTGCCCTAACCACGGGCTTCTAAATTGCGACTATAGATAGCCTCTTTCTACACCAACTCGCTTTAGCAACCAAAAATGAAACTCACTGACTACAGCCAGTTTCTGCTTTAGTTGCACTAGCAATATTCTACAACCTTGTCTGGTTTTTCATTCACCTCCTCTTTCACTTTCTATGTCTGACTTTCTTTTTCCTTCTTTGTACTTTTTTAGAAATTCTGTTTGGATACCATTAATAAAGACACCGGCTGATTTTATCATTACGCTACAATTTAAGTTAGGATTATCAAACATCTTGAAGACCGTGAGTATGTTTTGAAGACCGACCAAAGCAACTCATAATTTGGCGTGCTTTAAGTCGGCTCTAATTAGAAGTTACTGTAGTCATCCCGGTGGTAGGAATCACGTTCCACCTCTGGCTTCCCACTTTGCTGAAAACACTGTTATCTAGACTCTATCTGGATTTACGACAAGCGGAAAATGAAAGAAAAAAAGGGTTAGTTATGTTGTTACAGGAGTATCTGACTATCTTCGGTGATACATGTTATTGGCATCGGGCCTGAGGCTGAGTGTGTTGCGCTGGCTGGTGATAACAAGCCGTGATCAGGGTGCCCGGCTATTTTATAGTGTTAACCGACTCTGGTGGTTTTGTTCATAGGAAGGGCCTTCATCAAGAGTACTACTCGAAGTGATAGCGATATCCGTGATATCACGTATTAAGTTGATAAGTAGCATATTAATGTAATGACAATGTGAGGAATTATAATATAAAATAGAATATATCATCTTTAGAGCAAAGGCAGACCATCATCATGAAAAACATGAATGCAATAAGATAGTTATAGTGTTATGTATGTATGCCTCATTCTTTAGGACGCAGGGTAAAAAGTAGATCCATCGGTGTACAGAGTTGAGTGGCTAGATGGACAGCATCGCCTCGTAACGGGCCGGATTCTTACCACAAAGTCCGGACACGGTGACTTCGCAGCTTATCACACCCGCTTAAAGCTCTTTTAGAATACCTCTTCAGAGTGCCCTTTCTGAGGGCCCCCTAAGGAACCACTCTACCCAGGGACTTGCCCCAGCAACACACACAGAGTAAAGTTTATTCTCAGAATCAAGCGAAGTGGTGTATTTCGGAGAATATACCGAGTGCTGAAGTATGGATGCCAACATAATATATGGAGCTAGTGGTAATTTCTCAAATCTCAAATCAAGTTTCAGTCCTTATTTACCTATATGATTTGTAATTAAATAATTTAATCCTAGCGGTGGCAAACTGTGAAAGTCAACTAGAATGTTTGAAACTCGTCATATAGAGACTCTTTTTCTCAGTTTGTCGTTCTGGATATCCATAGTCATAGTCATTGTGATTGTTATAAAATCATGAAACATTTAGTTATGGTCTATTGATACTGTGCTCGACATGAAACCTCCATATATTGGATTTCTTACGGTACTGCTCGGTGAATCGTACTATCCCCGAAAATCCGTCATACGCATGCTCTTAAGATGTGAGATTGCTTTTAATCTGAGCACCGTTCTGTACTTTCGCATAAAATCGTCCATTGTCTTCTGGAAAAAGTGTGGTATTATTGATGATGACAAATGGACACTGCTAGATAGCGCTATATTTTGTGAAAGCAATAGATATAGGGGAGAAAAAGAGTTCTCGCTGAGTCCAGGCACGACCCAAGGCGATGGTCTGTAAGAGTTCTTAGCATAGTCTTATTCTAATAGATACTATTATTGATGATGGTGGTATAGGGACCGATCACGAAAATGCCGGTACCTGGATAATAATCAACAAATAATACTGATAGATAGTAGTCATCGATGGCAATTGGTGAATCTTGTCCTTATCAGCATCTTGTATGATACAAAAAGTATCAACCCATGGATACTCAAACCTAGCCTATTTTGTCACATGAACAACATAAACGAATGTCCGAAGAAGGTCTTGAAGAGGAAGGCCATTCTTTTTTGGATGTGTAGAGAGCTACTGTCTCTGCAGTCAATCAATGAGTGTTTACCCCGTGTCCACAAGCGCGATTCAAGGCTAAGTTGAGAAAGATCAACCAAGTCAAATTGCCTGATGCAATAATCTTCGGTAGGGCGGAATGTGTTCAGATATGGTGCAATTAATATCGGATGTGTCTTGTGCAACATCGGTTACTAATCAATCTTGTACAGTTCGGAACACCGACAAGGCATCCTGTTTCTGGTTACGTTATCTGGGTAATCGTACTTGGGAAATACAATCCGAGTGTCATAATATGATCTATGCTAGTAAGATGCAAACATCAAAAAGCTCTCTGTAGATACTGTAGCCTCTTTGAAGGTAGATAGATAGTTCAAGTGATGAGTATCGTGGTATTCTGTCGCAAGTTTTGCCAGATATAAGCAAAAAGTTCAAAATAACTCAAATGAAATGCCATCTAGAAGTTCCTCGAATGAGACTTTATAGTTCTATTGGACATGTTGATAAATGTATCTTGAGAGTTATTTATGGACGTATCTATATTTGCCTACTGCACGAACATGTGTTTATCATAATAATGTAGTGATATAGTGCGTCTAAGTTGTTCTACCGTCATCTAATAATTCACCCAGACCTAGACTTACTTTTACTTGATGTGTATTGTGTTTCTTCCCTGCTCTAGCAACTACAGCTGATGTTTTATATCCCGCCTAACAAACAAGTAATTTATTGTCGAAAATAGCACTGAATTTTGCTTCAACTAGTTGAGAAGGCAATCTTCTTAGAAGTAACCCTAAGAGCTCAAAAAATCATGACAGCTGCGTCGTTCAATTGTATTGCAGTAATGTAAGTAGACGTAGTACAACACATACACACATATCAAGAAGGTGACTATCTTTATATAATCTATCATAACCTTCCCTTCTGCCACCCAAAGTATGGCACACTTTGAGTCCGAAAATTATATCAGTCACTGCATAAATCACGTGAGGACAGAACCCACCAAGAATAGTACATACTAGCGATGTAGCACCTTCATTAGGAAATTGCTACAATTGGAATGAGTCAAACCAGCTTGAAACAGCGTCGGCAATTAAAATTATGTAGTTACAAAGTGTCATAGCTACTGCATTGCGACTTCTTTATCTCTTTATAACCCTACTGTGAGTAGTCCGTCATTATTTCTTTGTTCTGACCATCTTCATAATATCATCATACTCTAGCTCAAATACAAACGCACACGTCTCACATTGGATACAAACCATGGCTTCTCAAGCACCACCCGCCGCTGGTCTTTCTGATGTCGCCGCCCCCGCCAAGAAGGTCGATATCAAGCCACTGCTGCAGAAATTGTGGCCAACCGGCGCAACTGCGACGCCCACAGAGATCGCAGAAGCTATTTCACACTTCTTTACCAATGGAGTCTCCGAGTCTCAAGTGGCGTCATTACTGATCTGTCTGCATTTTGCGCAGCTCGATCTGCGTGCCGACGTTATGGCCGAATGTGCGCTGAAGATGCGCGATGCTGCTGCGCCGATCGATGCGCCGGGACTGACGGAGCTCATCGAGCGCCGTAACCTCAAAGTTGGCGATTATAACGGCGGCTTGGTATGTCTACTATGCGTTAGCCCTGCAGGGTTCTTTTATCCTTCCTGACTAACATGTTGCTTCTTTTAGTGCGATATCGTCGGCACCGGCGGTGATTCTCACAACACCTTCAACATTAGTACGACGGCTTCCATCATTGCGTCGGCGCTCATCCTAGTTTCGAAGCACGGCAATCTCGCTAGCACTTCCAAGTCAGGCAGCGCCGACCTTGTCAACAACATGGCGCCACGACCGCCCATTCTCAATGCCGTGAAGCCGGCGACACTGATCGATATTTACTCGCGCACGAACTACGCCTTCCTATTTGCGCCTGTCTTCCACCCGGGAATGCGCTACGTAGCCCCCGTGCGCAAGCAGCTGCCGTGGCGCACAATCTTCAATAACCTCGGCCCACTCGCCAACCCCGTTGAATCTGTACTGGAGGCTCGCGTGATCGGAGTAGCCCGTAGAGAACTAGGTCCTGCCTTTGCGGAAGCTTTGCGCATGGCTGGCACTAAGAAAGCGCTGATCATTTGCGGTGCTGAGGAGCTAGATGAGTTGAGCTGTGCGGGGCCTACTTACTGCTGGATGCTCCAGGAGAATGAACAAAAGGAGATCTATGTGCGTGAATTCATAATCTCACCTGAGGACTTTGGCCTGGCCTGCCATTCATTGGACACAGTCGAGGGTGGCAAGGAACCACATGAGAACGCAGCTATCCTGCACCGTATCCTGAACAACGAGCTACCTGATGATCACCCTCTCATTGAGTTCATCCTGATGAACGCAGCAGCTCTCTTTGTTGTTTCTGGCCTAGTAAATTCAAACGAATCTAACATGGGCCATGGGGATGACGGCAAGGTTATTACGGAGAGAGGTCCTGGTGGCTGCCGCTGGAAGGAAGGGTTGCGGCGGGCGCGCTGGTCACTAAAGAGCGGCGAGGCGTGGAAGCAATGGTCATCATTTGTTGATGTCACAAATGAGCTTGGCGCATAAGCGAATACACCGACATCCATATACCGTACATGTGATATGAAATTATTTATGTATAGATAGATGGAGAGGTTTCGACATGTGTGAAATACCTTTTGTTGTCAGGGCAAAGCTACGTGTTTTATTTGCTAACTTATTTTATGTAATTTTGGAGTCAAGAGAGTCTTAGATATAAAATACGCAGGATATAAGGATTATCTACATAATAGAGAGAGATACTCGATAATTTAAAAATGAGAAACTTCTGACAAAAAGAAAAATGAAAAAGAAAGAAAAAGATGAGATAGCGACGTGAAAATGTGCTGAAAAGCAATATAACCGCCATTAAATGGCGGGATACAAGATATGAAGGAAGTAATAAGAGAATTTGAGGTAATTTGTATATGGCAATAACAGTAATTAACGTATCGTAAATGTTTGGATGTAAGTGTAAGAGAGAGTAAACGTAAAATCGAAGTATAAGAAGGGAAAGAAATAAGAAAAGGCTGATGTTGTGATGAATGCGGATGTATGCGTTCTTGTGGGTGCAAAATTGTGTTTTTGGGTATCATTAGATGTAAGGTGTAAAGATGTAAATGGTAGTTCGATCAGATAAGAAGAAAAGCGTAGTGTACAAATGGAAGGCGCTTGGAAAAAAAAAAGAAAGGATGAAAAAGAAAAGGAAGGAGGTTTGAGATAGGAGATGCTGCATTAAAAATATGTATTTGCGGGCAGGGCAACTGCCAGATGCGGAAGGGCGATGTAACGGAAAGTGGTATCACAAACAAGAAAAAAAGAGACGAAAAAAAAAGAAGAAAAAGGAAGGTACGATGGCAGAGAGCAACGGCAAGTCATCTTGTAATTTTTCTTTTCCTAGTATGAGAAAAAAAATAGAAAAAGTAATTTGGGTGTTGTACCTCAAGGTTTCCATTTCTTTAGAATGCTGGCATTATGTTTCCCAGGGGGCCGTCCAACCGAGAAGTACAGATCTCGTCTGATTCCCTAGAAGAACGCCAGCGCTGCGTTGCCACAAACGATAGGCGAGAAGTCGATTCGCAGCGACGGATGCCACCAGCGCCAGCATGGTGGCCGTGGAGCTCGCGGGCAGCGTCGGCTTTGAGGCGAAGACTCTGCGGAGCGCGCGTGACGGGACGGTAGGTAAGGAGAGAGCGGTCCTTCATCTCGGGCTCCACGGTTGGATAGCACGGAGCAGACGAGTTGTGTGCGGAGACGGGCATGGTGCGAGAGCGCATTAGAGAGGAGGAAGATGTAGAAGGAGCAGAACTGGAGTTTTGGGGAATGGTGATAGACGCGATGACCTCGTCTTCGTATACTGATGATGCAGGTCTTGGATTAGGTGCGAAGTCTTCTTCGTAAACAGAAGATGTAGGACGGGGATTACCCTCATATTGTCCCAAAGAAGCGCCTGAGTGCACACGCTTGCTCGAACGGCGCGGCAGTGTCGGCGCATCGCCAATAGCCTCTTCAAGGCCTGAATAGTTGATCGAGGTCGATAGAGGCGACGCAGCAGCAATCATGGCAGCGACCTCCTCGTCCTTGGGCAGCATGGGAACAGGTGGGCGCTCAGCGGCACCGGTAGTATCCAGCGTTGATACCTGTAGCTGCCAGGTGCCCGGTGCAAACTTTGTGCTCTGCGAGCGCATATGCTGGATGCGTAGATCATGCAGCTTAAGCGAGCGCGTAATGTGCGCGTCAGCAGAGCGCGAGCGGTCGTTGTAGCTCGCAGATATGGGTCGCTTGGAGTGACTGTCGAGTGCATCTTGGGAGCGGCAGTGGCGTGGGCCGCTGATAATGGGCGACTCCATGTCAACAGGCGAGAAATTAGCTAGAGCGGAGGTCGTAGCTGCGCTGGTGGGCGTGGCAATAGCGTCTTGGTGGTACTCAACAGGCACGGAAGGCACAGTAGGCAGCGTTGGTGCGTGGCGCCACGTGTTTGGCGACATAGAAGCTAACGACGAAGCCTCGGTCTCACAGGCCGCCGAACGCCGATTGGTGTGGAAGCTGATTGACTCGAAGCCTGGCGACTCGGACTCTATCATAGAGCTGGCCTGGGAAGAGGCCCGACGGTGGTGACCGCGTACATGAGCGTACGCATTGCCTTCCCGCAGCATGGCTGGTCGTGGAGCACGAGGCACGATGATGGTGCGTTCCCGAGAGTTGATGAACTCAGCGCTGCGCGCGGCACGATCGCGGCGCGAGGACTTGCGCGGTAGCACCGGCGGGGAAATATCCGGGGACATCGCTACTGCTGTGTTAAGAGACAGTGCGCGCTTGCGGGGACCATTGCAAGCGTTCGAAGGCACGCGCAGTGGCCGAGGCACTAGAGATTGCATATGCATAGGATGTATGTTTAGAGACGGTGAGAAGGCCTGGTAGTCGACAGAGCCAAAGATTGGGGCTTGGTCTAGCAACGTTAGTGAATCTAGGCTATCGCGAGCATGGTGCAGAGACGGCACGGCGAGAGACGCCGGCGACGACGGCGCGGGCCCGGTAGCTGCGGCCGCGATGACGGGGTGGACTTCGCGGTGCTCGGACGCCCGGCGCTGGACACCAGCCTCGAAGGCCTTCCACTCGCTGCGCAGGCTCTGGTGGCTGCCACGGTGGCACAAACTGCGTGCGCTTTCGGTGTCTGAATCTGACTCTTCGTCGTCGGTGTCGTGTAGGTCAGCTAGGCTGATTTGTTGTACAAGCTGGTGCGGCACACGGGGCGGCAACTCGTTGCAGGAACCTCTGTGTTCTGCCATGCTGTGCTGCTCGGCCACACTCGCTGTCGAATGGCGATAATGGACAGATGTCTGTAACATGAATACCAAGCTCTCAGCATCGGGATCGGTGACCTCGCTATATGCATAACTCGGAACGGCGGCGGGTGGTGGTAGACGCAAAGAGGCGGCGGTAGTAGCAGTTGCTTCAGCGTCGGCCTGCTCGCGGGCTTTCTGAAGGGCAAGTTGGCGTTGCAGTTCCAGCTCGGCTTGGAGACGCTCCGTCGACGAGCCCTTGTTGCGGCTCAGGCTAAAGCCGCGGCTGCGCGACGAACGGTGACTAGCAACCGTGCCGAACTGGGTAGGTGCGGCAGATTCATGACTGATAACGGTGACCAGCGGTGCACTAGGAACGGGATGGTTTGTTTTCTCAGCAGCTTCCTTGCTGACACGCGAACTGCGCTTAAACGACAAGGCTAGAGATGATGAAGACAGGCGGTTTTTATTGCTGGATTTACACCGTGGCAGGTTCTTGCGCCGGTAGTTGGGGCGCTTGCTGCAATAGTATGTGAAGCTAAGAAACACCACGACACACAGGACCGCGACACTGCCGACGACTGTCACAGTGATAAACCAAGGCCGGTCGGTTAGTGGCACAGAACGTGCGGCCAAGAGAGTTGTGCTGGAAGAGGACGAGGTAGTTCGCGAGGCAAGCGACGGTGCCATGTTGGCGGAGGATACGATAGTAGAAGACGCCTATCTAGAGGGTGAGTGTGCGGTAGAGAGAACAAGTACTGTAGAAGAAGAAGGAGTAGACGAAATTTGGCTAGACACAGCCAGCGGCATCGGCAACAAGCCGCACTAGAACGAAGCGGAAGAGGCAAAGACAAGGCCACTCACATAAGTAGAGCTTCGTAAGGAAAGAGATAAAAGAAGAAAGAAAGAGCACCCAGAGGGAAGCAAGAAAAAGGAAAAACAAACCAGCGGAAAACAAAAAAACGGCCGTTCCGCAGAGCGCAAGCAGAGCAGCAGCTCATCGGCTTCTTGTACGCCAGCCCAGCCCCAGCCCAGCCAACTTAAAGAAGGAGCGACAAACACCAGCAAAACATGCTTATTAGTCGTTACTAGATTTGGCTTACACGCTCTTCCCGAGGCATGGCAATGGCGACATGGCCGTCATTCTAGCGTTATATCAGAGGCTTTGCTATTATATCGAAAACGCGGCAATAAAATCAGCAAAAAAAAAAAATTGCAATTAATCCCAGCTATAATTACCGTATCATTAGTTGTGTCTGTCTGTCTATATCATTGGCGTGTTACCACGTAGCTCCTCCTGCTTTTGGCCTAGTTGTCCGTCCTGCATTGTTACTTGATCGAAATCTTTGTCTTTAAGCATGCGGTGTCTCAGATTTCGCTTCTGATTCGCGTTGTCCTTTTCAGGCCTTCTATCCTAGGGTTTCTCCGTTGGCTACTTGCTCTGATATTCGTCTTCTAGCTTTAGATTCTCGTCTACAGAATATGGCGATGCTTTCAAAGCGCACGGACTTGGACAACGTTCCCTTGCCTTGTTCGCCAGACTCCAAGTTTAATCGTCTGAAATAGCGAGCAAAGAAAACAATTTTAAAAAGGATTAGCTATACCAAGAAAAAAACGGCGCTGCACCTTGGATATCCCAAATATAGAAGCACCCGCATATCTAATCTTCATCTGCAGATCCCGCTTTATTTCTAAGCCTCTGGCCTGACAAAAGAACCTTAACTAACTATAGAGGAAACACTGAGTCAGCCGTGTAAGCTGTAAGACGCACAAAAAAGAACGCCTCCGAACATGCACGCCGAGCTGGCTTGGATGACCGCAGGCCGCCTGCGTCTCTGCCCTCTGCCTGCAGACGATGTGTTTCCGGAAGTTTCTGACCGAGTCTAGCCATAGAAACAAAGCAGCCCAACTTTGCATTTCCCATAACAACTACTGGCGTTCAGTCGTTCATCATATGCCCTTGTCTAGACCTTCAGGACGGAGCAAGTGCAGATCTTTGTAGCCAGAAAACCAACAAACAAGCCGGCTCGCCGGGACTGTGTGCTGGCTCGTCCACAGGGTCGAAGCTTAGATTCATTACGTCGACATTGCAAACCTGGAAGAAGCAGGACGAGGAAGACAAGAAGGATAAGGAGCATTTTGTCGGTAAGCAATTTGTCTGCTAGCTTGTTTGATGTCTCGCGCCAAAACGAGGCTGTGTCTAGCTTTAGAACCAGTGTCGACAACCCAACATTGCCAAGGCCAGCCAGTCTGCTATTGTGCGCTGTATCAGAGCCTGTATCGTCCCGCTGTTCTTCTGTAGTCGTGGCATCGTCACTCTGATAGTAGTAACCCTCTTTCTTCCTCCTGTCAAAATACCAATCGTTGACACTAAGAAAGATACAACACTTCTCTTCTACGTCAATACCACCACATTTTAATCCCCTGTCTAAATTCCCATGCAAAAAAAAATGATGTTAATAAGAAAGTAGTACCAGCAACTGCCTTTGCCCCTACTAGTTCCGAAAGCCTCGTCTCTCATCTCTCGTCTCTCCAGCCAGCCTGTGTTCGTTCCTCTCCTCATCCGCCGGTATAAGCGAAGGCGGCGTTTGCCATATTGAGTTGGAACTTATATACATAGAAAACAAAAGAAAAACAAAGAGAGAGGAGAAAATAAAAGAAAAAACAGCCTTCGCTTGCAATTGTCTCGCAGCTTCTCAGCTCAACAGATGTCAACAAACCCCAATGGATTAATTGCACTAGACATGAGTTATTTTAAAGATTCTCTTTCAGGACAACAATGGCCATTCTTGCTCCTACAAGGCATGCAATATACAGGTAATAAATGCTAGTATTATAGCATGAATATAATGTCTCTCGTTTGCTGTAAATCCGTCCCTAGGGCCCTTTTCTTAGCTGGCCCTCTTCCACTTTGTTACTGTAATCACAGCTGCCTTTACTTATGTCCCTTACTTCTGATACGATCTGTACCATCTTCGTGTCTTTTCTCATTTAGATTAACTATCATCATGGCTATCAGTGCATATGCCATCACTCTTGATATAACTGCAACCCCAGTTGTTGATCGGCATGGTCAAGCAACACCTCATCGAGGCTCTCTCTTCTTTTTTCAAACACCCTACCCTGTTTGATGACTTTCGGCAGTCCATGCCCACACATGATCAACGGAGATAAAAAGGGCACGTTCTTGGAGTCGCACGACAACGCCTATCCTCGCGATCTGGACTCGCCTCAACGCCACGACTCGTGAGTATCTTCGTATTGCGCTTCCTTCTTTGACTGTGGCTTGCTTTGTTAGTAGAACGATGTGTTCTAGTGGGACGTGTTCTGCCAAAATGCTACGTCGCATCCAAAAAGAGAAGAAATAGAGAGAAAGCCATTTCCTTGCTCGTGTCTGCAGATGTACTGTGATTCCAACCCTTCATGCCTTTCTAGCTTCTACCAGGGAGCTATATGTATGTTTCTTCTTTTTTACAACGAGGGCTGCGGGCGCTCCAACTAGCGTCTTATCCTAACAACGAAGAAGCATCCAATCGCATTCTTCCTTCTGCTATCTTACCACCGCCTGCCACCAACCTTTCTTTTCTTATTTTTGGTTCATTCGTTGACAGTAACTATAACGCCCCATTTCCATTCATTCTGCTCTGGAGTTGAGAGTCTCATATTTCGCATCGTTTGATTGCATAGTAACGTACGCTCTCTGGGAACATTATATAGGACCGGAA
The DNA here is from genome assembly GCA_001640655.1 of Endoconidiophora laricicola. Classification (NCBI taxonomy): domain Eukaryota; kingdom Fungi; phylum Ascomycota; class Sordariomycetes; order Microascales; family Ceratocystidaceae; genus Endoconidiophora; species Endoconidiophora laricicola. The sequence goes on along the minus strand of LXGT01000416.1, from coordinate 5,942 downwards.
TAGGGTTTATCCCGACCCTATAGTTTGAAAGCGGGGTTTGCATATGGTTTAGGCACTTGGAGTTATGATTTCTATCTTTCTACATATTTCTATCAATCGGTTATGCTAAAATATATCTCAGTTATTGGCTTGATTATTCCTCTCCAATTGAAGAAGGCAATGCGTCTATGGAACTAGAAGTTGCCAGTAACCATAAGTAATGTAATAGACGTAAAATATACCTACATTCTTTTTGTGATTTCATCTTGCCATGAATCGGGGATTTCTAAACCCAACACAAACAATGCAATAAACACAGCCACAACAGAACATGTGTTATATGCAGCATAAGAACTCTACATCTTTCATCGTGATTTAGCTGCCACTAGACCGCTCCAGATTGATATTAATTCCAGTATCAGAGAAGTTACCGTGAATATATGTAACGATAAATACATGTACTCTTTGACCTCAAGCAACAACATGCAATGACTAACCTAGACTCGTCATGACTCTGAAAGTCACTGATTTCTACACAACGAATAACTACTTCCCGTTTCCTTTGCTCTACATCTACAAGTTATAGTAGACCAAAATAAGCCCATGCAGGCAACCCCCCTCCCCCCTCCCCCCCTTCACCAAAAATCTTGAGCAATAAATAAGTCAACTATAAAACCAGCCCTCTATCGATTCATGCTACGTAACAACAATTTACATGTAGCACATACTTACTTCTTACTACATCAATCTTCTTCTCGCTTGAGTATTGAAAAGAGGAAGAATAATATAAGATAAGAGACAGCACCTAGATAACTATGTAACTTGAATACAGCTATTTGCCACTTCGTTAAATCTAATTCGTCCTACCATGCACCTCAAATGTCGTGTTCTTATTGCGAACGCAGCCTTCTTCCCCTCTCTTCGTGTTTTACAGCGCATCTAAGTATACCGTAGCTACAACATGCAAAACTATGTTCCTGCAGAAAGGGCGCCACGATGTAAGTTCCTCTGTCCCGACGTTCTCTTTTAGATCTCCTGATTGTAGTATCATAGATATAGCAATTAGCCTAGTGGCTTCTACACGGAATTAGTTACCTGAGTACGTCCTTTTCGTGAATAAACGTTTTAGGATAACCTTCTATAATTGGCAATGTTGAAAGCAGTAGGGTTACGACAGAGTTGATGATTACTAACAACTTCTAGTTCAATAGATGCATTACCCTCACTTAGTAGAAAGATAGAAACGATAACCTCATGCGCCTAAACCATATGCAAACCCTTATTTGACGTTCCCAAGGAAACAATACTTAACCCTCAACCTTAACAGTATGTAAAGAGCTTAGAGGAGCTTCAACTCGACCTTCATTAGCTTGTTGTCGGCTTTCTGCCTTCTAGACCAGATTAAGCAAGACGTTCAATTGCGGAAGGCCAATCACTGTCCCTCAATCCTCTCAACATAACTTTCATCTTTCTTTTGGTTAAGTGATATTTACCACCCAAATTGAAGGCATGCTTCGTACCCTACTAGTCACATACATCATCAAGAAATCTCACTAAGCTTTTGTCCTTGATATTATGTCGCTCACTATCATTTCTATTGAAAGAACAAAATGAAAACATGAGGTCCATAGGCGGCACGTTAAAATAAAGCCATAATTTTCTTACCTCAACGCGCCAAATACGATACTTACCCCATTGGTCTCTTTCTACCATCCTGAGTATATGATGACATATATTCTCAACTTCTGCGGCATCTACGGGTCGACTCAGATGGTAGCACTAAGTTACGTATACACCATAATACAGCACCTATTGCTTGCGAGATAGTTGGATAGCTGCTTTGATCAAGGCTACTTTTCTTTGACAAGATAAAGTTCGACTTCACTAGCACGCACGCTGTACTGTCACTAAGACTAATAATGCCACTCAGGATGTCCACCTTATCCCTGAAGAACAAGGCACTTGGTGTGAGATGAATTATATGGAGCTTTGGGACTTCCCTTGAACAATAGAAGTATCGATCCTAACTCAAAAAACACTAAACCACTTGGGCTTCTGACTCCCACATCTGCCTTGACAAGAGATGGGTTGCTTTTGTCCCGAAGCTATGTTCCTCTGATTCTTCTCGGGAACTACAATACAGTTTGCCATTCACTCTCTTAGTGATGATGCTGCTGAACTCTGGCCCAATTATCATTATGTGCCTATACCTGTCACTAGCCATATGGTTCCGTATCTCCTTGCTGGTTTTGCATCGACGAAATTTGGTCATATCAAGGTCTTTCTCACTGCAAAGGAAACCCGTAAAACCAGATGTTTCAAAACAACGCTGACTGGTAAACTAGAGCAAACAACTAAATGAGGTTGATGGAACTAAGCTCTTTCAAATATATGGTGGTGGCGGGCAATAAGGTGTCACAGCCCGATATGCCGACAAGAGAAATAGGGGATTGGAGGAAGAGAATGAGGGGGATGGAGAGGATTACTATGAGGTAGAGTATGGGAATATTGATGCCAAAATGGGTGGTGATGACAATGGATCTGGCGACAGAATGGATGAGGAAGAACATGCTGAAGATGACAACGACAACAACGGCAATGGTACGAGTATTAGCATAGCTAGCACTGAATTGGCTCATGCGACTGTGTATAGGACTAGGCATGAGATAGTATTCGTTAGTGCAAGCAACGCCAATGCCGATGTAGACTATGCAGGCAGTGGCAAATGAAGATTTAGATGGAAATAGAAATGACAATGATGACAACAGCGGAGGCAACGATACCAATGCCAGTATCTAGAACAGTTAGAAATTGTTTGGCGTAGGCTCCCTCATGAGGAAGTTATCTCTAAAAACATACAAGATAGATATATCTATGTTATCTCTTCGGGTTGTCATCAAGAAGAAGCCTAGAAAGAGGCCCACGGTTCTCGACGCTGACTAGCTATCTTATCTTCAGCCAAGTAGTGAGACTCAAGGGAAGAAGTAGTTAGATGAGACGGTAGATTATCTTATCTTGCACAGAGCAAGAGACTAGCACAAAATAGACATCTATTTCTACCAAGGGCCGTTTAGCGTGCCTTTGATAGATACTTCTGAGAAATGGGCATCGAACGACTACAATCAATGATCCATTTTCAGAAGAACATTCAGTTTCAAGATGTAAAGTAAACCAAAATGCATAACGTATTCATCTTTGGAACTTTTAAACAGCTTAAAGGACTCCTCTTGATAAGAGCGAGATATATGTTAATACACCTCAACAATAGAGCACCAAGGTGAACAGGCTTTAGCAGACAAGCTGAAAAATCGTATTATTATAGAAAAAGAGACAGATTGTTTCTTCTTCAGTAACTACATACATATAATGTTTGCACATTGAAACCAGGGTCTGAAATTTAATATAAAAGAAAAAGAAAAGAAAGCGAACACGAAGATAGATCAAACCTGGTCTTATGGTTGACACAATGAAAGAAATCAAAAAACCGTAAACCTAGAACAAATGGGTAGGTATATGAAGAAAATATTGAAAACTGAAAGACATCTCATACCTATAGTTACATATCTTGTTCCGCTATCGTTACCTCCGCCAGTGCCTTCTCTGTATTCTGAATTGATAATCTGTCATCTATGTAGATGCGTGTGCTGTAGCAGCGTCTCAGTATTCAAAGTAAAAAGCAAAAAAATTCAATTTTGTGATATATGTAATAATAGCTTTGCACCTTGCAAGTAACCTTTCGACCAGCATTTAGCCCCTGTCAAAAATACCCCCACTTCAAGTTGGTATTATATGGGTTACCAACTGGAACTATACGGGCTCCCTTCTTTTTCTGTCTCTCTCTCTCTCTCTCTAGATTTTACCAACAGCCTAAACAAAGCCCCTGTAACCACGAGGTTTTCCGGACCAGGGGAAAGGAAGCAAAAGCGAAGATCCGTCGTACTGTTCAAAACCAAGCAAACATCCACCGGGCCTTGCTTAGTTGAAGAAAAAGACCGAAAATTCCGTTCAAGAGCTAAAGCCCAAACAAACAAACCAACATCGACACCTTTTTTTGTTCTAAGAGTTAAGGCCACCAGTCGAGCAATGTTCTTCTCTTCGCTCCAGACGACTCTCTGGCGCAGATCTGCGCTGGTTGTCGGCCGCTGTGCGACCAGAACTCGTCCCGGTTGGTCTGTGTCTATGCGGGCAGCAGCCTATTCGCAGGCATCTTCACCTTTCAAGGCAAACAAAGTGCTGCCACTGCAGGGCACGACGGTTCTAGACATGACCCGGGTCCTGGCCGGCGTGAGTTACGATCACTTCCCGATCTGAACATAATATATAGTGGTCTACAAAGCATACAGCTGGTACTTCATCTCAGTCGCTTTGTAAGAAACTAGGAAACATTCCAGAGACATCAGACACTAACTTCGGGCCAATTTATATCTGCCGAACCTCTGTAGCCATACTGTACCCAGATATTGGGCGACCTTGGGTAAGTTTCCAAGCGCCACCTCCGAGTGCTTTATAGATAAGGAGAAAGAAGAAGGAGAGTAAAAGTATGTCATGCAGATACACTTGTGCTAACCTTGCTCAAGGGCTGAGGTCCTCAAGATCGAGCATCCAATTCGCGGCGACGATACCAGAGCATGGGGTCCGCCATATGCTAGTTACGAGACTGATGCTGGTCTGAACGGTGTGGGCGAGTCTGCCTACTTTCTGACGGTGAGCTACTATTAACTTATACAGTTACTACTATGCAGCAAGCTTCGAACGGTCATGATAGAATAGGAAATAATTTCCGCTGCTAACAGAGAGATACGCGCTAACACTGATTCGTACTACAGGCCAACCGCAATAAAAAGTCCATCGGTCTCTCATTTCAGCATGAGCAGGGCGTGAAGATCATTCACGATCTGGTCGCACGATGCGATGTGCTGGTAGAAAATTACTTACCCAACACGCTGAAGAAGTACAAGCTAGACTACGAGACACTATCTAATATCAACCCTAAGCTTATATATGTGTCCATAACGGGTTATGGCCAGTCAGGTCCGTACTCACCGCGGGCCGGGTACGACGTCATGGTCGAGGCCGAATTTGGTCTGATGCACATTACAGGTGCCCGCGACGGCCCGCCGGTAAAGGTTGGCGTGGCAGTGACGGATCTGACAACCGGATTGTATGCGGCGCAAAGCGTGCTTGCGGCTCTTCTACAGCGTAATGCGACGGGGGATGGACAATGGATTGACGTGTGCTTAAGTGACTGCCAGACTGCTACCCTAGCTAACATAGCTAGCAGTGCTTTGACAAGCGGCAAGCCTGACTCAGGCCGATGGGGAACCGCGCATCGTGAGTACTAAATCTTCCAGCATGCAAATTACAAGCATACAGACATAGCTACTGGCTAATTCTACATGCGCTCATTATGTCGTGATGCAATGTACTGATTACTAGCCCACTACTAGCCTCTATCGTGCCATACCGAGCCTTCAAGACCAAAGACGGCGATATCTTGCTTGGTGGCGGCAACGATAAGCTTTTTGGAATCCTTTGCGAGGGTGTCGGCCATCCAGAATGGAAAGAGGATGAAAGGTACAAGACGAATGCGCAGCGGGTAGCAAACCGAAGTAAGCTTGAAGAGAACATTGAGAACGTCACGAGATCGAAGACGACTAAGCACTGGCTCGACGTCTTCGAGGGAAAAGGAATGCCGTACGCTGCAATCAACGACATCCAGGCGACGCTTAACCATCCGCATACTAAGGCTCGCAACATGGTGGTGGAAATGGAGCATGAGTACTGCGGCCCGATCAAGGTCATCAACACGCCCGTCAAGTACTCTAACATGCAGCCAGGGCCGCGCACGCCGCCGCCAGTTCTCGGACAGCATACCGACGAAGTACTTAAGAATGTTCTCGGTATAGCGGAAGACGAGATTGCGGAGCTGAAGGCGAATGGTGTGATTCGCTAAGGGGGGGGGG
>LXGT01000415.1:0-23847 GCA_001640655.1 Endoconidiophora laricicola | reverse complement strand
TGAAAACAGTTAACTCTATTATCCTAGACCACTCCAGACAACGCCCTACGCCTAGCAGCGCCATAGGGCACAATATTAGAGGATGAGGGTGAAGTACTCTCGTGTGGGAGAGTAGGAGTTTGTTAAATTGAGGGAGGGACTATATATAGGGTTTAGAGGTGGAGGTTTGCTGAATTCGGACTGGTTGCCGGACACTGCTGGCGCTACTTTGCGAAGCATGCTAAGGTCACTACTGGCCACCCGCTCCCAGGGTTCTGCTCACTGGGACAGGAAAGGCACCTTGATAACATCTCTCAGTTATATCTAGCTTCCTTAGATCTCAAACTGCCTAATGCGGATGCGGGTCCGCGCAGTGGTAGTATAAATTATAAATAATCAATTAATGAACCAATCAATCAAACCTGTTCTGTGAATTCGGACTAGTCACCGCCACTGCTGGTGCTGCTTCACGAAGTAAGCAAAGGCGGCCACTCACTACTGGCCTACTGCTCTCATGATTCTGTCCACTGAGTCAGTGGTACTCTTTGATAACTTCTTTCCATCAATAGTTATAATCGTGGCCTTCTTATATCTTATGTAAATAATAATCTAAATTTGAGCCCATGTCTGCCGTGGCGCATATCTAGGCTATCTATTATGTATTGGATTTTTGTGTCCGGGCCATTGGAAAAGATAACTTGTCTGCCAGTATCAGAGTCATATTCCTCATGCCGCAAAACACACTCGCAGAAGGTCAAGCTGTACTGATACCAGCTTTTTCTCCAATGGCTTTCTAGAAAGATGATATTGCTTATATGTTATACTACCTTTGCAAAGTGGAAACGCTTTATTTCGGCCAGTTGAGCCAAACTCTATTGCTTTAGTTACCTCCAATACATTTAGGACAAATAGATAGTTTACGTGCTCGTCACAAAACCACACCATATACAGGGTACTTTTAGCCCGGACTGTTGTAAGCTAAAGAGTTGTTATCACTAGATATTGAACTATAAGCAGGTGCTGCACCATTGTTACATCATCTTCTACCTGCAGGTAACACCTGTTAGTATACTGCAAACTGTGCAAAAATCTATAACCACTTTCTCCCGTTGCTCATATTTCATCTCGTTAGAGATATCGTCTCTGCATGTTTCTGTAGTACGTTGTCCAAAGCTGTCAAAGGGTAGGCAGGATTTTCTGAAGATGCCTGGGACAATGTAGCCTATAGCGTATCTCTTTAGTCTTTTTACTAGGTAAGTCTCTCTAAGTTGTAAGTCCATGATTTGGCATACACTATCACTAGCAGATTTCACTTGTGACTTCAGTTGTATCTGTCGGTCTATATGGCAGCATGGCTGTCTACGACGGCATGAATACCGTAGTTATGTTTTGGGCATCATTTATAGATGCCACTGTCGCCGCTACTGTGGACTGGAAGCTCCCCCAGTTCCATCTAACGGCAGCAGCTTCGTATGACGCCACATGTGGGCTCTGTTGGAGTTGAAAGCTTGGCCTACCCGGAGGTCTAGTGTAAGAGAGCCCGATGATAGTCAGGCTTCATCCAACCAGCTTCTCCTAGTGATCGTTCTCCCAGCCATCTACGACAAAAGTGATCAACCTACTAGACCTCTGCGTGGCGTCCGGTCCAGAGTGCAAGAGCCGCTTGGGTTCTCTCAGTCATAACCACAAGCACCCACGCTCATTCTGTCTTTTTCTACTTTGTTTTTGTGTTCTGCATGTTTATTTTTTGAAGTTTCAGTCTCAGTTTCGGGTTTTACATAATTCTCATATCATATCACATATAACTTTGATGTCCAGATTGAAGTTTCGTAACTATGTCTTATACATGACCAGTGAACAAAGATATACCCTTGCAATCACAATGATATCTTAGTAATGCAATTATAACTAGGCTTAATGATAAGATGTTTATGGCACATCTCCTAATCTGCTTATTCAGCGGTACCCATAACGACATGATGTAGGACAACAACATCAGGAAAATAAGAGAACAGAAAAGCAAAAGAGAACAGTCACATCATCAAACACAAGTCGGCATCCATAAACAGACGTTCCAGTGGAAACACCAGTTCGGAAATAGTTAAATCCTCTGGGCAAATATGGTAGCCGTGTGATTGTTGATTCGAGCTTGGTATCATGTCCGGATTACATAAACCTTTCAATAAATATAGACTGTACTGAAAAAGTCCCCAAATTTGAGTGTGAAACAGAGGCAACCCTCGAGAAGACGATCATGGTGACAAAAAGTTCGTGTTCATGAGAAACTCGGAAAGTATTTGCGCAATAACCGTCCAATGCTTCGATTATACTGTGTAACATGAAAAAGTCGCACGCTCTACAAAAACTAACAGAATTGTGAACTAACTTCATGCATTGCCACTGCCATGGCATCAATTTCGTAGGTAAATAATCTTGATAAAAGTTGCTAAATATGACATCATGGAAAAGCGGCGTAGATCTCCATTCTCAAGCAGATAAAGATAAACTGAAGGTTACTAACGTTAGAAGGAAAGAGACTGATTACTATAATATTTACTAGCTATATAGCGCGGGAGATAGATATACATCGTTACGAATATAGTTATCTGATTTCTGGATGGACCAAGAATGAACGGTAGTAACTCTATCTAATGTTGAGCTCTTGTTTTGTGTGTCTCGATATACTGCCAAAGAAACAAGAAAATCCGAATGACTGAAAAAGAGGCATACATAAAAAAAAACTACTGATAAGATTGTCACAGTTGAATTCCATCTTTAAACGGTATCATTATCATGCTTGTAGTAAATCTATACTCTATCTACCCTATCATAGACACATCCTCGTCGTGTCTCAATCCACTAAATGCAGTACCGTTATTCGCAATACTCAAGCGTGCGCACAAACTCAACAGCACGACCGTCTCGCGCGCAGCATAGTGATTAAGAGCGTCTAGTAAGATCTGTAGATGTTTACTAAAGTTGAGTTCCCATTTACTCAACAAGTCGAACAAATTGTCCACCCGGGCATCGATGGAGGCGTAGTGACTGCTCGACGAGCTAGAAGCAGACGATGAGTCCGCTGGCCGTGAGGTTTTGGATGCTTGGTAAACGGCCCATTGTCGAGCAGATATGGTTGTTGGGCGTGTGGAGGAGCCAAGATCAGGGTCTGATTTCTCAATTTCTCGCGTAATCCACGTTAGTGTCGAGGGAGATGCGAAGAAAGTGCACGTCTGCATAAGTTTGGAATGGATCTAGATAAACAGTGTGGTTAGTAACCATAATTGTAGTGAGCTGGGTTGAGCCGAGAAGTCTGCAAGGAGAAAAAATACTTACTCGGAGCAGTTTTCCGTTAGTTAACATGCATTCCTTGAGACATGAGTCTAGGAAATCAATGTGATCACCAATCAACTCATCCACCGTGCGCATCGTGCTACTCTCGTCACTGCGGTCTAGACGCGCCATGAATTTCTGCCAGTTCGGCTCTATGATCTCCGTTGTGCAAAAATAGCGCAACTGCTGAACAAACACTAGCATGCGAGACCGCAGAGTCCACGCGCGAGCCTTCCACACCTCTAGACGCCGGTTGCTTGAACGGTTGGTCCATACTAGCCCGCGTGATTGCAGCTGCCAGCTAGTTGACAACTGCGCCTCGAGATGCTGAAGAGAGAGGAGGTAGCGAAATAACGTCTGGTAACGCCAGATGGTTCGTCGTGAAATGACAAGCGATACAGGAAATGGCACTACGTAGTCTAGTTGCAACGATGTTATGCCTGTGGCGTTACGGTCAGTTTCGAGTGGCTGCGACGATACCGGTGGAAGAACTTCGTCCTTGTCCACGCCAGTGATTCCGACAACATGCTGCAAAGTGCGAGTCCATGGGACTTCATTCATTTCGACCTTGACGTCTTCCTTAAAAGGATCTAATGAGACCACACTTCCAGGCTGCCGTAGTACTAGATCGAGCAATGACTGGAGCTTTCCGGTGTTCACCGACTTGATAGGCTTCCGTAGTTCTGAAGCACCGAGTTCCAGGAAGTATGTGAAGTAGTCTGAAGGGTCTAGGAAGAAGTAATGCTTTATCGAGCGCAGACGTGCCGGCAAGGCATGGGTCGTCAGCAGTAGTTGCATTAGTGATTCGTTCGCGTGTGCATATGCACCGTTGATGTTCTCGAGAAATTTGGCATCGTCAAATGTCGTTGGAACATCGACCATTGAGGTACTAGCATCCATGCCACCACATTCGCGCACAACGTTCAAGTACTTGCCCGATAGAAGCACTTTCTCCTTAACTGCTTCTAGCTGCGGTGGTACGATTGGCTGCTGAATAGTATACCGACTGTCCCAGTATTCATCGATGTAGTCCTGTTCTAGTCGATCGTGACGGATGCTCTTGGCCTTGATCATGAACTCAGAATGTGGGTCGTGTATGCTTCCGTGGTGAAGCCACTCATTGAGCATGACCATGTACGGTTTACTTGCGTCCCGTAACAATGTAGTCAATAGAGTCTTGGCTGCTGGGTCTCCAGACATTGTCTCTAAGCGCTGCGTGATTAACCCAAGCACGACACCACCTTTGCACTCTTTTTTGCCGGTGATGTTTCCAGGGCCAAGCCCCGCACCTTCTCTCAGATTCTCCAAGATATTCTCAAAATCATCGCCACTGTCCATCTCCTCTTCGCTGTCTTCATCGAGAAGGGCATTCTTCTTTAGTAGCTCTAGGCCTAATGTGTATACCTGGGAAAGTGTGTGGCTCATAGGCTTAATATGAACGTTAAGAACGTGTATCGTGAAGTTCTCATTCGTTAGAAACTGTGTCTCTAATTGTGCAATCATTATCATGTAATCGTGAAGGATTTTGCGAACTGACGCGCAGAGGGCGTGATTTACCAGACCAAACTCATCTCTGCTTTGCGCATCAACAAAGTACTCCAAGGCAGAGTAATGCTTTGCCATGCGCAACATAGAAACCGTAAGGTCTTGTAAGCTAGGATCTAGTCCAGAAGCGAGTTTGTATTCCGGCCCAGTAAGACGGTCACGTTCTTCGCTTCGGTTGTAGACTTTAGCAAAACGTATGTACTGTCCCTCGTAGCCCATGAAGGCATAGAGCAGATCTTCTATCATGACGGCTTCTTGGGCCTCAAGGCTCAGATCACCGAGAGGTTTTGGCGGTTGCGGGTGATGGGCGGCGGAGGGTGGCATCGATATGCGAGATGCTAATGGCGCTGTGGTATGCTTGACCAACGAAGCCTCGGGATTCCAAACAACTACGGCGGATGTGTTAGTATGACATAGTCAGGTGCATGCTCCCAGGGACTCCTCTGACTCTTCTTACCCTGGGGCACCTCAGGTGGTGGCTTCTCCTTCTGTTTCGGCTCTGGTCTCTTCTGGCTTCTGCGCTCTCGCCGTTCCGAGCTACGCGTACGCGATACGAGCGTTTCGACTGTTGTGCGTGTGTCGGTGCGCCGCTCGCGCTCCTCAACTCGCATCTCCTCCATGGACTTCATATGCGGTCGTGGGTTTCCCGATGCAGAACGCTTGTGGGCGCCAGCACCGCCTGGGCCCGATGTTGCCTGGAAGAACTGGGAGCTGCTGGGTGAGTTGTTGACGTTTGCGCGCTCCGAATGGTCGCGTCCACGCTCGCCACCGCGGAAGCTCTGCGCTGCAGAGCTGCGGTATCGCGAGTTAGAGCGCTCATTGACTTCGCCTGCACCCATGCGGCTCGCTGCTCGGGCGGCCATTGGTCGTTTGACCAAGTGAGTTCTTGGTTGTCTCGATTGGAGTGCAAGTTTGTGCCGATATTAAGTGAAGCGTCGCGAGGCGTTGTTATGCGAATACTGTATGCTGAAAGGTCGCCAGGCCAAGAGGTAGCTTGCGGGTGAGCGAAAGCTGAGTTTTGATCGTCGATGGTGCACGCGACGCAGATTCTACGGTGATGAAATTTCTGCGATGAGGCTCTCCGTGTCTCGGTTTGGATCGATAACTGCGATCCCAGTGCGTAGATCAAGCTGCAGCAAGAATCTGGGAAGCCAAGATTCACAAGTCGCCGTTTGCTGCAAAACAATCCAACCGATAATTTGGCTAGCTAGCAACCTCTTATTCTCAATCGAGTAAGCTACCCTTTTTAGCAGGGGGTCTTTTGCTCTCCAAGGGCCCTTTCAGGTGCGCCTAGATAACTTGGTTCAAGCTCACAATGAAGTGGGATGTTATTGTGGCACCAGTTCTCTAGTAGATGTGGCTGGCATTATGTGGCGTGGAACAACGCTTTTTCTACCCAAAAAGACAGCCTATTCCTTTGCTTCGAGCACACTGCCAACGTTGCCCCACTTACAAGGCGGCCACTAGACGGATCTAGTTCAGCGCTATTAATTCAGGTGGTCTAGCGCTAAATCATTCTCATGTTGTGCAGCTATCTTTGTCGTTTTTTTCTTGTTTTGCTGCGTATGCTGATTGTTTGCCTGGGAAGCCTTGATTCAAAGCAGCACGAATCAACCTCGTTTCCACAATTAAGCTTAGTGAGCTATTGAAGCAAGCCTAGTCGCCAGTAGCCAGAAAGCTTAACGACTACACCAACTCCATCATTGCATCACCACTTTCGTCCATCTTCTTCTCTCCATTAGCTATTTACCTTCTACTATCCGTGATCTGCTACGTGATTTGTCACCGTCTCTGTTGCTTTCTCTATCTGCACTTTAAAACCCCCATCCTCGTCGTTTCTTGCTGAGCAGCTTCCAGCTCACCCGTTGTCCATTATGTTCATGTCCAGATCAGAATACGGTACGTCGCCAATGACAGAACTGCCAATTAGTTGTGCGCTGCTAATCGATATTATGGTTTTCTTCTAGACCGTGGTATCAAGTATGTCTTCCACTCCAGAAACAAGTTCCGACAGCTTCTTGTCTCTTCTTAGCGAACCAGCTCTACCCCTCCATTGCCAGCCAAAACCCATCAACACAGCGGCTTACATTCTAGCCATCTCCAATATCCAGTTGCCCTTTCCAACCAAGCCTGCTGCTAATACAACAACCCTCCTCCCCTTTATAGCACCTTCTCGCCCGAAGGCCGTCTGTTCCAAGTCGAATACTCCCTCGAGGCCATCAAGCTCGGCTCGACCGCCATCGGCGTAGCCACTAGCGAAGGCGTAATTCTCGGCGTTGAAAAGCGAGTGACCAGCACACTCCTCGAAACCTCGTCTGTCGAGAAGATTGTCGAAATCGACCGCCACATTGGCTGCGCCATGTCCGGCCTTCAGGCCGACGCCCGCTCTATGGTCGAGCACGCCCGCGTCGAGTGCCAGAGCCACGCTTTTAACTACAACGAGAACCTGCGCGTCGAGTCGTGTACACAGGCCATCTGCGATCTAGCCTTGCGTTTCGGCGAGGGCGCTGACGGTGAAGAGACAATCATGTCTCGTCCTTTTGGCGTCGCTTTGCTGATTGCTGGCTTCGATGAGGATGGCCCGCAGCTGTTTCATGCCGAGCCCAGCGGAACTTTTTACCGTTACGATGCCAAAGCTATCGGCTCTGGCTCTGAGGGTGCTCAAGCTGAACTACAGAACGAATACCATCGCGTAAGTCACAATAAACATGCTCTTGCCTCACAAGTATGTGCTTATTCAGATATGTGAAACAAACTCTAACTATGAACTATGAATAGTCTCTAACCCTAGAGGACGCCGAGACTCTGGTCCTAAAGACGCTCAAGCAAGTGATGGAAGAGAAGCTCGATGCCAAGAACGTGCAGCTAGCCAGTGTGACACGCGATAAGGGCTTCCGGATATACACTGATGAGGAGATGAAGGCAGTTGTCGACCGGCTACCGGCTAACTAAAGTTGACAAAGTGGTTATAAAGAGCGAGTTGTTGTTGTAGAGCGTGAGATGAGGAAGTAGATGGAAGAGACGCCTTCTCTTGTCTTTCTTTGGCTCAAAACCACCATAACAAAACGGCCAAAGACGTTAAAGGTATGGGCCGTTGAAACGCACAGCCAGCGTTATGTTCCTGTTTATTCAGTCTATTCATGAGAATGAGAAATGTCAAACATCAAGAAACCATTATAGCTATCTAATTGCTTGCATGTCACCTGAAGGCATTACAGAGTTTATGAAAATGAGGCTCATTCGATTAGTAACTGTTACAAAAAAAAAAACAGTTCAAAAGCGCACTACGATAGACTACTTACACACATGTCAGTCATGATGAGGCGATGATGCTACTATCTATCCATACTGAATATTTCCATCAATATATCCACGATTTCATCCCTAGTTGTACCCAATGAATCGTCTTTATGTAGATGTCTGGAGGATACCAGATTACTGCGTACCCTAACCCTAGTGTATATAGCCGCAAATTTCCGTTTGCCCTCTAACAAACATACTTTGAAAGAAGTATGCTTCATTGGATACAGACTCTATTACTTCAACCTATTTTCTTTTCAGAGTCCGTGCTGTGCTATATGCCGATATAGATCATTGCATAGTATCACGTAGCTCTAATCTTTCCATATCCTCTTCGACTGCGAGTAGGCCCAGCGCATAATGGGCGCGTTCCGAGCGTACTAGGACTAGTCTCTCGTCGTCGAGTTCCTCAAAGCGACGGTCTAGACGGCGCGGGTTATTCCATACAACGCCGCTCATTTCGGTGTCGTGGCTAGCCTTGTGATAAGGAGGGCCATGGTTCATGTTAGCTGCCTTGGTCCAGGCAGCCTCACAGCCCTCTCCAATTTGGCGGGCAGAGCCCCAACCGGTCAATCTCGCGGTGTCGTTCATGCGCAAAACAAGCCAGGCACGCTGATCTTGGTCTTGGAACTAAAAGAGAGAAGGAGGGGAGGGTTAGCTCGGATATAGAGATATGGAAAAGAAAAAAGAATAAAATAGGAAGAATGATTGCTTGCTTACCTGCACGCCAGCTACAAACAAACAGAAACAACTCTCGATGAATGCTGCACCCAACATAGTGCTAATCTCTGTCACGCGGGATGTATCATCGGATAGTCCGGCGGCAATACGACCGACATCGCGTGCATACTCTGCAGTTTGCCGAGCCGCCCTGCCAGCAGCCATCATACTTGCTGGTGGCATGGACGGGTGGACGCGGTGCAGATGTATTAAGCCCATATAGTAGTTCATCCAGATGCCGGCGACGCTAAAGGTACGATACTGAAGCGTGGGGCCAAACGGAGAGTCACGGCGGTCTGTAAACTCGGACGACAGCGGGTCGAAGTCGGTGCCGAGGCGCGCGCGGAACAGCTCGAAGGCCCTGATGATATCTTGCCACTCCCGCACGGCGTTTTCCGTCTGTTCTTCGAAATCCATCTCGTCGGATGTTGTGCTTTGTGGCGAATCGACGGTCTGCGGCGGAGGGCTGAAGCCCATTGGCAGCTCAACCTTCATGTCGCGTGGCATCATCCCGTTGAACATGGGCGGTGGCGATGGACCGCCCTTGTTCATCTTGGCGGCTTTGATCTTGCGCGGAAGATCACGGCTGGCAAAATGGCGCACTCGTGATAGTAGAAGCAACAGGTGGTCAAAAGTCCCGTACCTAAGGACACATTAGAAACTGTTGAGAAAGTGCAGAAATACGGGGTTGACTTACATAGCCTTGAAGTTTCCCATGGGAGCTCGAGGTGGACACTGAGTGAAGACATCGATGTCCATACTATAGAATACATGTTAGAAGAAGGATTTTGTACGATTTTCGGTTAGTTATTCTCTTACAAAAGCTTTGTGCCACCGAGCATGCTTTGGTAGAGGTTCATCTTTAGATACCAGAAGAACAAGTCTCGTTCATGCTCATAATTTTCAATATCTCTTTGTGTCGGCTCGTTTGACTCCCTGCTTATACGGACTGGGCCCTGGCCGATGCTCTCGGGCGTGATATGCACGCCGGTCATTTGACCCAAAAACTCGGCGTCGATATCGTCTAGATCGGGCTCGGGCTCTTCTGGGTCATTGCTATCCATGTGGAACGGGTTGTAAGGGTCCTGGTGTTCACTACGGGCCTCTTGCTCTGTTGCCTGTCGCGTGACTCTTTCCAACCAGCGACGGCGCTTGACAGGAATGATTCTACGGGTCAACTCAGGCAGCTTCAGTTCGCCTAACAGAATGGTCGCACCGAAGAGATGTTTGCACCATTTGTTATGGTCGGACTGCCATACCTCGAAGTAGGCAAGCAGCAAAATCGCAGCAAGGGTGGCGGGAGTGCCGCGGCGGTTGGGGGACTTAACGTTGCGGGCGATTCTACGCAGGGATAAGTGGTAGTGACGCAGGGCTGCGGTGGGTGGAATCCGGCGCAGTTTGGAAATCTGTAGACTGGCTAGAGCTAGGATGGCTTGTAGAAGAGCTGGGTGGTTGAAGGATATTATGGGGAATGTGTCTAGAAGGATGTTAGCAGATAGATTCGGGATGTTTGAGATGGTAAAGAAAGATACAGCAGGGGGAGTACTTACACGACCAAATGTTCTGGCCAGGCGGTGCCTGTTCTCGGGCCTCAGCAATAGCGTCGGCTTCAGCCTTAAACTTGGAGTGGTCAAAGGGATGCCGTTCATATAGCGACATGCTTACGCCGGTGATGTTAACAAAGTGCCAGAAGACAGCTGCCGTGCTGGGATCATTCAGCGGCGAACTATGCGGAGAAGGCGTGTACGTGGCTAAAACGTTCTCGTCCTGCGCGTAAAATGAGAAGGTGCGGATCTGCGTAGCTAAGGCGGGAGTGTTGAAGCCGCCGCGAGAGTGAACGAGCTGGCTCTCGAAGCTACGTTGCCAGGGTGCCGTGTGCTGCGCGACAATGGTGTCGTCATCGTTGTAGTCATCTCCAGAGTCGTCGTCTTCGTCGTCGTCGTCATCGTCGTCTTTGGTGTCTAAGAAGCCACTGTTTGTCTCCTGTACTAATGCTCGGTCTTGCAGCCGAGAACCAGCGAGAGACAGTTCAAGATTGGAACCCGTAGCAGCATGGACATTGGGCTGGAGTGTCGATAGAGATGCCTGGTTGGGTAAGAGTCCGTTGTGAAGAGACATACTGTGTGGCGGTATATCGACTGGTGGGAAGCTGTTCTGGACATGAAGGCTATTGGGTACACCGGCGTCTGGTAAGAAATCGTGACCTGGTAGCCTTGTTGTATCCATGTTGCGGGCTGCAAGACTCGATTGATAGATAGACATGCTGTTCTGTAGCTGGTATTCAAGTTCTGCCGCAGACAAGTTGTCATGCATGGCGATGTCACCGAGATCACCAGGAGGTATATGTAGTGGTTGCTGGTTATTCATGGCATATTCTGGCGGCATGAAGTTCATGGCACTGACATCGAGATGGCCGTGGACGGCTGCATCTTGAAATATGAACTGCTCGTCAATTTGTTGCAGAGATGGCTGATTCATGAGCTGCTGGTTTAGATGAAGCTGCTGTAAATGGAGCTGCTGTTGCTGTTGCTGGCGGTGATACTGCTGATGAGCCAGTGCCTGGGCTTCGGCTGACATGTCCATCATATGTTGCTGCTGCCGCTGAAACATTGAATCTAAAGAAAAGCGTATTGGTTGGTGGTGATTATGAATATGTGGTTTGAATAGATATTGCTGGCCATAGCCTTTACATTCTTTGTGAGACCTGTGGCAGTTGTGACAGAAGGGCCGACCTTCGTCGCATTTGATTCTACGCGCGCGACATGCTGGAGCAAAGGAACGAAGGAGAACGGGGTTAGCAGACGTCTAGATAGAGAAACAAGATCTACAAATGAAGGGCTAGACGGCAGGGCTGGAAGTAGGTCTGATGCGAGTGCTGGTCTGTTGATTTGTATATTAGGGCAGCCGTGATATCAGATCAAAAATTGTGGAACTAAGCATTCTTAGAGTAGCCAACGGCGGAAACAAGACAGACTCTCTCCACTGAAGCTCTGCAGTGCAATGGTTGAATCATGTTTCTAGCGGTCGGCACTCGAGAAAGTGAGATAGCTGTGATAATGGTAGATTCCGGTCTAACTTACTTATACATCCTGTCTTTGTGCGGCGCCTGGTACTAGCTTTGGTAACGGAGTTGTTACTGTTGCTATTGTTGCCATCGTTATTATTATCATTATTAGAATTAGAGGACCTGGTATTGTTGTTGTTATTGTTGTTGTTGCCGTCTGACGCGGGCCTGGCGTTCCCACGATCGCCGTGGCCATTTCCAGCGCTGGCGGTAGACTCTTGGTTAGCGGCACGAGACGGGGATATTGAGCCGTTTGCTGCTGTCTCCGAGAAATTAGTCGCTAAGGCCTGCGAGGCAGTATGGCGAGAACCAACGGGAATGTTGGCTTCGATCAGGGCAGACATAGCTGTATAGAGGGGAGAAGAAAGGCAGAGAAGAAAATAACGAAAGGAGTATCTGTGAGATTGTGTGCAAGAGAATATGGATGGTTGTGTAGAATCGATGTACGAAGGGAGATCAAGAGCAGCAGGATTGATAGAGGAATACTATATATGCCTGGTAACGATAGCTTACGTGACAAGGCAGGAACAGAATAGACGGGAAGAAGAGCACAAGATCGGAGGCCAGGGCGTCAGTTATAACGATATCAGCGGCAGTCTCGAGATGTAGACGGAAAGTGAAAGAAGCGAATTTTGCTCGATGGGCAACGTTTGATGCTTGAGGAGAAGCTGGGCTAGAAGCGATCAGTGTGCCGACTATAATGATATAAGCAAGCCAATAAGCCAGGTTCCGAGTCCAAGACCACAGGCAGGATCCGCGTATGAAAACAGGAAGCCCTAGTGCGGTTACTCTGAGATTGTGAGTGAGTCTTTTGTAGCTGGCTTAAGATAGAATAAAGTACAGAAACTGGAGGGGCTCTGCGGGTGTTTATAAAAAAAAAATTGAAGGAGAAAAAGGATGGAGGCCCCTTCTAGACCATCTACAATCGTTAGTAGCGGCCCTAGAAGAGAACAATATATTATATAGCTTGCGGCGGCGAACCTATGTAACTGTTCGACGAATGATCCTGAGCCCTGCAAATAGAAGAAATAAGAGAAAGAAATAAAAGCAGGTCGCAGGAAGATCATAAAAAAAGACGAAGAAGAGTCGGCTCTGTGTACTGCGAAGCTACAATTGGACGGACCGCCGAGAATTCCAAGTTACAGGGTGTCGAAGCACTGAAGATTGAGCGCTTTAGTGGTAGCCTGGAAAACCTCAATTTGTTGCTGGACAGGCAGGACTGGGGAATATGGCGGAAATATGACAAAGTTTCGAGTGAGTTGAAACGAAATGAGGAAATCAAAGAAGATGATGACCAGGAAGACTATTAAAGACGAGGATCAAAGAAGAAAGGAAAAAGGCCTGTGAGAAACAGCGCGAGAGAGTGGCTTTTGTGTGTTCTCCTCGCACATAGAAAGAGAAGCTCAACATCATCTTTTCTTTCATGGTTCTAAAAGAGAGAGACCTTCTCGAGCCCTTTTATTACTTGTCTTTCTTCGACGGTTACGCTCGTCCGTTCTGTTCTACCTTTCTTGCCTAGGAACCAGCCAGCGAAGCCATAGCTGAACACTTCCCAATCACGTAGACAGAGTACTTACATATTAGAATTATATAGTTATTGCTAGTACGACACTACTAGTATTGTTCCTTTGCTGCCTTCTATACTACTACAAATCAAAGCCGACCATGTCCTGCCTTTGTTCTCTTTTTCTTCGTATTGCTCTTTTCTCAAATTATCTCGTTAACTCAAGAGAACAGCTGCATACTATTCTCTGCCCCCCCCCCCCCCCCNCCCCCCCTTCTTCCTATAATCCACCTTAGCGCGCTACCCACACAGCCTAAACAAGTGATATCTTTTTGGGTAAGTTGACGATTCTTCAACGGAGCGGAAGGCTCGGGTGACCAGAGAATCATAGCTATCACTAGCCTGAAGAAGATATGACTCGTCAATTACCAGTACAAAACAGTGGCTTAAGATATCATAGAGCCTGTACATGCTATGACGATCACTCTTATCAATCATAAATAAAGACATATCAAGTAATTCTATATCCCAGCACATACGAAGGTGAGTACATCCGTTGCAAATCCCGAGTCAGTTCCTTGAATGAAGGCACAATATCTAGCTTTTCTCTTCCTTCCCATAGCTAGCCAAGAATTCGCTCCAAGTATTTATTTCCAGCAACCTTCTATGGCGGAATCAAAGGGTAAAATCAGTCAGGGCCAGCCAGGGAGGGGCCTCTTTTGTTTTGCTGTTATCCTAAGCTAGCAAATAACCTTTCTATATTCGCCATGTGGCTTTGGGGGAATGGAGGAACAAGTACGTACTCAGAAGACCACTAGTAAGTAAGTTAGCTATGATAGTCGTGTCTGTACGTTGACAAAAAGAACGATAAATCATTCGGAGAACGGAACAATCTTCAAAGAAATTCGGTAGAGGGCCAACACAGTTCCGTGCATTCTTTGCCCTCTTGGTTCTTCTCCCAACGTCAATCGCCATGAATCTTGATCGGCGACTTTTTTTGATTTCTGTTTTAGTTGCCATTAGTGCTAATTCTTTGTTTTCCAAATGTAGTATCAGAAAACTAGGCGTCCGATTGGCTAGAAGACACCTCCAAGAACAACTGCTAGCAAGCACACTAAACACTCTAGAGAGACAAAGCCAACATGATAGTAAACAAGAAGACGCCCCCTTGGTCCTTTTCACTAAGCCAATCGGGGAAGAAATGTCTTCTGTAATCCAACACTATGAAGCACACAACAAGCTGGCAAAAGTGAATTTTGCCGTTGTGTCATTTAATCGCAAATGCGTAACCCCTTAGATAGTTTATCAGCCTCTTAGAAGCTCGCCCAAGACTATATATCTCCCTAGAGAAATACACAAGACCGAATACATGAAGGAAAGGAAGAAAGAAACTAGCTTCTCAGCGTGCCTCAGCCCGTCCTGAAGCTCGGTGTAACCACAAGTGAGACGTCCTCGTTATATTCTAAAATGAATATATCGGCATGTTTCTGTCCAACCTCTTGTTGAACATACAGTATAAAGCCAGATCTACCAGAATTCACAAGAAGATCTGCTAATATATTCTTCCTGAAAGTGTCAATATGTCCTTTGTAGTCTAGCGGGTCCTTGTCGGACTAACTAACAGGAACTAGCAATAAGGAATACCTCTGAAGCTTATAACAGAGCATGCCCTTATTCCTCCAAGGCGGCTTGGCTACCTTGCTCAGCTTGTGGCGCCTACATCAAGAAGTGTGCGAAACAATTTCCGCCTGCAACGACCTAATAGAGAAGCCCAGCCCGCCTAATACCAAGACATCCCACACAATCCACCAACATGCCTACAGGCAACCATACACTTGGGATATGCATCTTCTTCATGATATCGCCAGTTAAGGATGAAAAGCCCCAGACAATGAAGAAAATCCACAAGCAGCCTGCAGTTTTCTGCTAATTATTATCTAGGTTATTTTTCCATGGCCCGGGTCATTTGTGGCGGGATATAAGCCTCGAACTTGCAGTTGACTATATTAATCATGAATCGGTGAAAATAAACTATGCTTTAATACCATTTCTTGTCAGACGAGAAACTCGTCAACAGGGTTGCCTTGCCTATAACTCCCCAGGATCCTCTACGGCCTGAAGTCAACGTCCGTGCCTTACAGCTCCAGGCCCTCATGCTTATAGTGACGATAATGCCTGAGCGCCTGCCAACCGATCAGTTTCCCTTTGATCGTCCACTTAGCCTTCTGGTCCAAGCTCAGCCGACCCAGACTTTGGTTAATCTATTTATTGTAACGCAGGTTGTAGTATTGGCAGCGGAGACTCGCACGTTGGCCAGCTAGCCATTATAAGATATTCTATATAGTTACAGGATATAAGAAGACGCTTGAGTACGTAGGCTCAGGCAATATCTCCTGATTCTTCGCCGTACAGTAGTAGCAGCAAAAGTCATATCTTACTGAGTCCAAACTTGTGGTTCACCGTTCAATACGAACAGTCTCGTGCTGGCACAAGTCAGCAGTAGCAGCAGCCAACTACAAGATGACTTCGTTGTATATATCCGTTCATCGTTGTGCAGCCTGTTGACCAGACCGCCTCCATCGCCTACATAATATGTGCAATTGCAGGGCGAAGCGCCACTACAGTCATCGCAGCACGATTCTTTCTGTGCATTCTTCCTACTGTTTAAATGGCGTTTCTTCGTTGCTTTTGTTCTCTTTCTCGTCAACTCTTTCCTGTCGAGAGCTCGCGTGAAATTGCCTGAATAGCAGCGCCCGATGTGCCTCTACATCACAGCAGGCTTTTTATTCCCCTTTTTTTCTTCTCATTCTTCTCTAGCTTACTATTGTTGTCTCGAAGCAGCCGTATCGTTGCCGTCCAAATGACATCTTCGCCAAGTAATGCCTCTCAGGGCATTAAAAATGGTTCGCTATTATAAGTCCCAAGTTAAGATAATTGGCGCTAACGTCTGCATGGATAATCTCTGTGTTTTGTTATATGTACTTGTTCACCATTATCTCGATCCAGTAAATATCACGCCTCTCCGATGTGAGCAACCCATCCATGTGGTTGCCTTTCTTGTATTTTGTCTTTTTCTATTACTCATATTGCATACTATAGCTATTAGTCTAGCCAGCGCCACTGTTTGCTTTTAGACTATCTGTTGCATTATATATGCATACGTCCTGCATCTTCCCATGCCTTAGTTGCGTAGTATCCACTATATGTATGCATGAACATGGCCGTCTATCTTCCGACATCTCATTCTGCACCGTCTGCTTCTCTTTCGCATTTGCTGCTAAGGCACCTGCAGATCTTCAAGTCCTGCACTTACTGCTGATCAAGTACAGGTTACTAGCAGCAAGGTCCTCCTCACGGCAAACGGGAACAGAGCTAGGCAAGAAAGATTTACAAAGGGGAAAGAAGGCAGGAAGGACATGTGTGTGTGTGTGTGTGTGTGTGTGTGCTAGGGTTTCCGGCTGTTACTTCCGCTCCAGTATCTCGCGGACCTTTGTTTCTAGTCTTGTTTCACACATACAGATTTCTATACTACGTTGATTAGAAGATGTGAAGCAGAACAAGCAACGCGTAGTTTCTTTGTATTGTTCAAGAAACCCCGTGCCCGCGTCCGTAGTTCCTTCACTCTTACTCTTTGTGAGAAGCTGTTGTTTCATGTAGTAGCAGCAGCTACAAAGAAGCCGTAAGTCTTTAGTTTCTTTCCCTCTTCCATCGCATTCCTTTTCGCCAGATTCTACGATCTCTCCGCCGCTTTAGAGAGGGGCGTCGCGGCATCTTGCAGCGTTCACTGTACACTAGATTTAATGTGTTCAGTCTATTCTACTTGCTTATGCCTTGTAAGCCTTTTCTTGGAGCTAGATATGACCTGTCTCTATATCGTAAACTCTTCTTGCTGAACTATTAGTTACTAGAGATAATCATAAAGTAGCAAGATGCGCTTGTTAGTATCTTCATAGGCACTCTGTACTCGCATGACACCGCCTATCACCATTCCTAGGCTCTCATGCTCTTCGAAAATCTAAGTTTCTACTTTCTGTTTTTTTCTCTCCCGTTCCCCCCTTCTCTCTCTTTTTCTCTCTATACATGTCCTGTGCATCTACTTGTTTGCTACTGTCTCAGAATCTCATGTACGTGGATGTGTTTGTGCGTGCGTATGTGCGTGTATGTGTGGCCAGATATCGCCATCACGTTGCACAAATCGATAATGGAGCGAGTAAGAAGGAGACGCTCCTTTTATTACTTCCTATGCTACCAAAATCTCAGTCAGGTCTTTTCTCTTCCTTTGTCTTATCTAGTAAGACTTCCACTATAGCCGTCTGCTGCTTGACTACTTGGCTGCTTCGTAGTACTCTTGCTGTATCTCGCCTTAGGTAGGATGTTAGGGTGCAGCGCGGTTCCTTTCGTTTTCTCTTTTACTGTTAGGCATCCTAAGATTTGCACCCAGTCTAGAAACAGAACATATACCAAAATTACCATCATCTCACGTATTCCATAATGGTTGGTCCGTATCACTTCGGAAAATGTAACGCTTTGTCCGTTTCTTTTCTTCTTTTTCTTTGTTGCTTCCTCCTCTTACAAGGTACTTACTTACAAGGAGCTTGCGCAGAGATTCCTTTTTATTCTTTCGTTTAGAGACACTCCTCGCCACATCTTGCACCTTCTCATGCTACTTATTTCTTGGCTGGAGTATCACGAGACCACTTGGCCTTGTCGCTTGTTTCTTTTCTAATAGTTTCCCTTGCAACACAGTATCCAGTCCATATGTGGCCGGAGGCTCTGTGTAGTCCTCACTTTGCTCTTTTTCTATTGTTTTGATTAGCTACTTGTGGGGAGGAGGCTTCGGGTTTTACATTCATGTCTCACCACTATTCTCTTGCCAAACGCCATGGTTAACTTGGCTGGCAAAGTCACTACATTTGCCAAAAGGAAATGTAGCAGTATCTCCGTTTATCTGGTTTATTTCGCCTGTTGATCTTTTACTATTGCTTTTAGTATGATATACTTATGTTTCCTTTTCATTTCCTCTAAGGTATGCTACGCCACTATATTCACCCCGAGATACGAGGTATAACACAAATAAAAATCATGCTTAATGGATCTCTTATTATTGCCAGCCGTAATTGACGAACAAGGTAAGAAGGAAATCTACAATCTATCTAATGTCTACAAAGTAACGAGCAATCGCTCTCCAGTCTATTCATTGCATTGTGGTAGGTTACAAAGCCTCAGAGTACCTTGCACACAAGGGGCCAACAGAGCATGATATTGCCTTTACCTCGAAGCCGTCTCCTTGTGTATCTTGTTGCTGGATAAAGTCACCAGGGCCTACACAGTCTCATAGGAGAATCCATACCTTTCCTTCAAAATCCTATGGTCGGAAGGGTCTGTATGATTGTAGGAAACAGTGAGAATTATCAGTATCTCAAGAAATAAACTCTTCTGTCTTGTAGCCAATTCTATCTATACACACTCTAACTAGGGGCTTCCCTTTTATACCAAAAGACTAAAATGTGCTTTTATATCTCTCATGGAGAGCCCGGCTCCGCTTTCCCTACTTCAAGCAGACAAGGCGTTTTTATGGCGTGTATGTCACTTCGGGTTTCGCTCTCTTTCTCTTCTTCTTACTTCTCATCGTCCTTATCCTACTCCTTCCTTCTCTCCCTCCGAAGCATTGGGTGAGCTCCTCTATCCGCTTCCAATTCGGTCAGATGGTATTCTCTGCTTTCTCTGACTACCTCTTCCTGACCTATTGTGCTTACTCTCCTTGACATGATTTGACTGGCCGTTGTGACACAACAGTTGTGTGTAACGCCATTTTTTTCCGTTTTCAATTCTCCTCTTTTTCCTTTGGTTCAACTATCTGTTGCTACTCTTTATTCTATATAAGTTAAGCAGTGGCTTGCTCCATCTTCTGCCATAGGTTATCACATATCTACTTGGAATAGATAAAGCTCTTTTTAAAACTGTGACGTTATACTTAGGCTCACGTCTACTAATTGCAGGGATCTAATCACTACAACTTTCAACACGATGTGAATACTGCTAGCAATAGATATCTTTTACTATGATCTGTCACATTCAATACTGTATGTCCTCACTAATAGATTACTCACTGTGGCGTTCCCTCTTGAAGCGGCGTATATTTACTGTGTCAGTCATGTTGCCTCCTATGAAAGGGTTTCGTGCTAGATGAGTTGCTCACGAGACACCATCAAGTCTTTTCGTAGTACTGCTGACCGATGTGATAACAACGAAGTCCCGCCGACATTAATGCTGATATCACTATGCATGCCATAACATGATCAAGGACATGTTGCGATGTATCTGTTTTGGGAGGTCATAGCCAGGATAAATAATTCCACCAGCTATAATGCTAGCTTTTCCTCGGAGATATAAACGCCAATAGCCATTGTCTACACATGGTGTCCTATGAGCCAATTAGATAGGACACATATGTAATCAGAAGTACCAGCGTATATCTACCATGCCAGTTCCTATTGATTGCGGTTATATTTTTTCTGTATTATTGCGTATTAGACTTGATGCTTATGATGTTACTCTATGTTGTTATTATCGCCCATGGATTCTGTTACTGGACAAAAGGGCTCGCGATAGAGCTCTGCTATTCCAAGAACCCTTGATGCTACACATCAGAACAAGGGTTACCATAGGGTTATTGAATACTTATCGATAAACATACCCACTTAAACTTTTCTATTACTAGATTTGTAGGGTATCTGCAAATTGATGAAGTCTACAGAAAATTGGTTGCGACATACTAAACTCCCATACATAGTCTACAAGGACTCATTTACGAATTTAATCAAGATTGAATCAAGATTCTAGAAAGCCATTCGACCAACTTTGTCTTCCTAGATCTGGTAGCAAGTAGTGTTTAGGCACCACTAACGAACAAAATTTGCAACCAACCACAGGATAAGGTCCACCGTGTAAATCGCCGCCTTGGATAATAGTGTATAGAGAGACCTTTCATCCTCAGTCATTCCCTATACCTATCATGTTCGCCGTTAAGGGTTGGTCCGTTGCCGCAGGCAGCCTGAAGAAAGAGTCCCTCACACAAGCCGCAGTCAACGCCGCTGCTGTTGCAAAGGAGACTGGAGAGCCCATCGTTCCCGTTAAGAAGCCGCGCAAGAGAAAGCGTGGAGGCCCATCGGAACCTGACCACGATGTCAATGCTGACAATGTCGCGGATCTCTGGGAGTCTGTGATTGAGGGCAAAACCGCTGCTCCTGCCGAGAAGAAGAAACGCACTAGAAAGGACAAGCCTGCTGCTCAGAAGCCGGAATCTGCTGCTGCTGCTCCTCATGTCTCTGTCTCTGTTCCTGCTCCCACGTCTATACCCGCCTCGACAGACAAGACGGAGAAAGACGAACCGAAGGCTAAGAAGCTGAAAAAGGATAAGAATGTCGCCGCTGCCGCTCCTCCATCTGTCGCTCCGTCGGTCACAAACATCATACCCCTTCCTACGGTGACTGGCAAACTCACTCCCCTCCAACGTGCCATGCGTGCCAAGCTAATCCCCGCACGCTTCCGTCACCTTAACGAAACGTTGTACACGCGGCCGTCCGAAGAAGCTTTGCAGCTCTTCAGCGCCACCCCCGAGCTCTTCGAAGAATACCATGCCGGTTTCCGCCAGCAAGTCGAGGTGTGGCCGGAAAACCCCGTTGACGGATACGTGAGGCTGCTACGCGCTCGCGCTGGCCACCGCGCACCGTATGTGCGCCGCGGTGCTAAGCCCGAGAAAATCGACTATGCCAGTCTCGATGTCACGCCCCTCCCTCGTACTCAGGGTACCTGCATCCTCGCGGATTTGGGTTGTGGTGACGCTAAGCTGGCGCGGATGCTGAAGCCCGAGAAGGACACTCTGCGCATCGATGTGCTTAGCTTTGATCTACATGCGCCCTCGCCGCTTGTCACTGCCGCGGATATAGCTAACTTGCCGCTGGAAGATGGCGCGGTCGACATTGCTGTTTTCTGCTTGGCCCTGATGGGTACTAACTGGCTGGATTTTATTGACGAGGCTTACCGCATCCTGCACTGGAAGGGTGAACTATGGATCTCTGAGATCAAGTCTCGCTTTGGTCGCGTAAGTGGTAACGGTAACAACGCCGCCCCGGGACGCAACGTCGTCACCCATTCAGTCGGCAACCGCAAGAAGGCTGCTGTGGCCAAGAAGCCTACCAAGGATGAAAAGGAGAAGGCCATGGAGGGCCAGCGCAAGGAGCTCGCCATCGAGGTCGATGGAGAGGCTGACAAACGCCAGGAAACCGATGTGACCGCTTTCGTCGACACCCTTGCCAAGCGTGGCTTCGTCCTACAGGGTGAGTCAAGCAAGGCGATAGATCTGTCTAACAGAATGTTTGTTAAAATGCACTTTGTCAAGGCGGCACCGCCAACAAAGGGTAAGAACTTAGAGAAGTATGGCAAGCCAAACCGCCAACAGAAGAAGAAATGGCCAGTGGGCCAGGAGGAGGTTGAAATCGACGAAGCTACGATTCTGAAGCCCTGTGTATACAAGTTAAGATAGTCTTTGGGAGCATGGCGATGATAGTCAGAAGCATAACAAACAGAATAGTGAGTTGGCTTCATGCGTAGTAATATTTCGGAAGCACTTCACAGAAGGCAAGTAGACAGAAAACATATATATCATTTGCGTCAAACAAATTGAATTTAAGACGTGCAAGGTTTGGGTCCAAATGTTGATTGTGGAAAATGCCAGATATTCATGATTACAATATTTTACTACTTTATATATCATCACATTGCAGTTCAAGCTCCAAACAATAGGCCGGCAGCAACTTCGACGTTTCCGTCGGCTGCCTGCAGGGCATTGATAGCACCCTCTCTAGAGAATCCTAAGCTAACCAGTTGCTCGACGTCAGACTCCGGAAAACCTGATTGAGGCAGTGAGGTATATGGCAACGCTACAGGTGCAGATGGCGTTGGGACTACAAAGGGAGCCGTTGCCTGACTGTGAGAGGAAGGCGGAGTTACACTGCTAGTAGTCGGTTCTGGTTGAATTTCGCCCGGAGTTGAAACAGCACCAGACCGGGAGTCTATTGTGGTGCCGGCGGGCCCGGAAACTTGAGTCTCCGGTGATTCATGCATGTTTGTCATGATAGGAATGTCGGATTCGCCCAAGAACGGCACTTCCTCGCCCTGGATGATGAGGCGATCGCGAGCTAGGTCGATGGTGGCCTGGTGGCGTTTCAGCATATCTAGGCCCAAAAGAAGATCAACGGACTTGCCTTCCATGACAGTGAAGCTGCATGGCAGGAATAGTGTTCCGATTTTGATTTGGAAGAGATGCACGCGGCCAATGATATTCGCTGTGCCAACTCCGCGAGCGATACCTGAGAATCTCTTGTCGACTAAACGCATGATGCCACAGGCTTCGGCACATGACGGGGACATGACAGTTGCCTGAGCACCGGAATCGACCATAGCCTTGACTTTGTTGCCGTTGATCTCGACGTCCAAATAGAGCATGTGCACTCTGCCGAAGACTATACGACCAAAAAAAGGATTAGCATTATGACATCACATTTGTAGCTATGAAGTAGAGATTTTAACCTCCCCTATGAGTAATCCACTGAACAGTGAGCTCTGTAGATATAGCTTTGGGGGTTCGTGGGGGCTGTAAGCTATCCTAGTGGTAGATGTACTCCGGCGTACCTTCTGGGTTGTACTCCATGGCATTTTGGAGGTTTTCCATGACCCGCTCCTGACGAATCATCTCTTCGATACGGGCCTGAGACTCAACGTCAAAAGGATCAGCATTCCAGCGGTTGATCTGTTCCTGGCGGGCACGGCGTTCGTCGCTGTCTCGCGAAGCAGTCTGCTGGATTATAGTAGCAAAGCGCACGGGATCATCGAGAGCCTCCGCCAGCGCGGGGTTGACCTGCTGCAGCTGCTCGCGGGCCTGTGGGTTACCAAGGATCTGCATGCGCACGAATTCGGGGTCGTGCTGGATACCCGTAGCGGCAGGTTCGGGCCGACGGCGTGGCGCGGCAGCAGCCCGACGAGATTCGGGCAGGCCAGTGCTGCCTCGCATATCCCTCACATGCAGGGCAAGCATGTCGCCATCGGTAATGCCCATCTGCTCAAGTGTGTTGATATTGTCGGTTATCAGACGGCCGTTGTGGTAAATGTGCTGCGAGCTGTTAGGAATCTGAGTTTCATTATTGATCGAGTCACAGAGAGTTTCGAGCGTCATGTCCGGGAAGATTTCGAGTGTCAACAGCGTGTCCTGGTCATCGCCCAGCTCAGGGTTCGTAATGTTTAGTGTTATTCTCCTGTCGGAAGACAGAGCATCAGCGTTAGTGATTAGAGAGCATCTTGGCCTCAGCAGGTAAAGTCAACTGTCTCGGGGAAGCTTGATGGGGGG
>LXGT01000414.1:0-24260 GCA_001640655.1 Endoconidiophora laricicola | reverse complement strand
TCCCCCCCCCCCATATTGAAAAGAAAAGATGGGATAAAAAGATGCTTACCTTTCTGAGTATTGAATAATGCGTCCGTTCTTAGACCACGCCATCCAGTTAGGACCGTCGATTAGATGCTCGCTCTTGGACAGTATACGGGCAGTAGATGGTCGAACATTGGAGGCTTTAGGTACACTCCATACACGCAAGTCACCATTTCGACTTTGAGCAGCCAGCATCATCGTCTTTTGTTGGGCTGACGAAGAATGCCACTGAAGCGTCACTGGCTGAGAAGGTGAGCTGTTCATGCGGATGTGGTGAAGCGTGTGTAGAGTATGAAGCACTAAATCTTCCCCAATAGTGGCAACCAAGAGTGTGCCATTTTGATATCTATGCGTTTAGTATTAGAAATCCCATTTAAAACTAAAAAGTTCGTACTCTACTGGAAAAGAAAGGAGTCGAGAAAGCAAACATACCCGATTGCAAAGGTTGTGTTGTCGTTAGCAACAGCTAACGCTGTAATTGGTATCTGGGAAAGCGTCATGGTTGACTTATGCTCCTGAGAACTAGGTTCAAATTGGATAATATAGCCCTGAGTATTGCCTGTCTCGTGTGTTAGCTGATTGGCTATGAGAAACGTTATACGACAACATATTGAGGCCTACCAAAAGCGACATTTCCATTCTTCATCCAAGTAGCAGTTGTTAAATGCTCATAGCAAGCAAAACGAGCGGTTTCTTCGCCAGTTTCGAGGTCCCATACTTTAGCAGTCTGGCCAGAATCGTAACTGAATACCAAGCGCCCAGGGTCACTATGGCTGACATTGTTGACGACCAAGAGCTGGATTTCTTCGTTGTGTCCTTCAAACCGGCGTTCAATAGCCAAAGACTGGTGGCGACAACATATGATGGCTGAGCCTTGTGCATAGAGAAACATGGAGGATGTTGCGGCACATGGTGCAAAGTCTCGCATGATGATCGGCGGAGTTGCAGGCTTGTCAAAATCTCGCAGGTCGTCTGTGCGGCCCCGCGACTTTTGGGAGTTGCGGGACGGCACCCTTTGGCGTAAGACCTTTGACATGATTACAGGCGTTGGATAGCTAATTGACAAGATCTAGTTGTTGATTCAAGGTCCCAAGGGAAGGCCAATCTAGAAAGGGAGTACGTCAGATAGTAGGCTATCTTATTCCTTTCTCTTTCTTTTACAGTGCAATGACAACTCGATGTTGTACTACACAGCTAGGCTTTTTTTGAAATTTCGGTTTGTGAAAGCCACGCAGTCTGTGCTCTCTTTCGCTCTATGTGATTGCTTTTCTCTCGGGTCCAGACTTAGTGTTAGCAGTCTAGTGGACAATAAAGTAGAGCGAAGCAGTTAGTAGTGTCTTCAGATCATTACCAGCGTGCGTCAATGATGTGTGTATCCGCAGACAAGCAGCGCAGCGTGACGGGTTTCACGGGGAGCAAAGCCGTTACTGTCTTTCTTGTCTAACACGATGATAGGACAAGTAGGAGCGGAAAAAAAAGGGTATCCGAGGAGAAGTGAGTGGCGCCTCTTTTGGTTCCCTCTCGCTCTCTCGCTTTTGCCTTTCTATCGTTCGAGCGTAAGCTTGGAGTTATTCGAAGTTGCAATTGCTAGTTTCTTGTTTTTTTGCTGTGTGTGTAAGGCAACACAGAGAAAATATGTGTATGCAGGCAGAAAGAGAAAGGGTGAAGAGAAGGACAAAAAACGGATCAAGATCAGGTCAAATGAGTGGATGAGGGTCGAGTAAAACGGACGAAACAACCGACGAGGGAGGTGTGGTAAGAACGTTTAGTTGTACTGTGGGCGATGGTCGGCGAGCAGGGTGTTCCAGTTAGTCAAGTTCATCAGTAGTATTCGTAATAAATCAACTTTATGCGTAGGTGGACAGGCGAAAGAATCGAGCGCGGTTAAAGGTAAAAGAAAGATAAAGTGACTGTAAACAGAGCGAGCATGTTAGTTAAAAGAGAAACAGTAAGAAAGAAAAGCAAAAAGGATTGTGATAAAGCAGAGTGTATGCCTAAAGCAGGAAGCATCAAAGGCTTGAAGAAAAGAAAAAAAAGGGTGGGCGAGGAATCCACGCACGTCTGTTGTTTCTGGCGCTTCGTGTGCTGCAAGGCAAGGTCCACGACTTCACGGCGCTTGTTCCCTGTATATAGACCAACTTATCAGGAATATTATAGCAGAGCTTGTGTTTTGTCAAGGTAGAAGAGATATCATAGGGAAGGGAGAGAAAAGTGCCAACAGAGTCATAAGGTTGGCAGATGAATTTATGGTATATCAAGAAGAGAAGACGATCGAGGCGTTATCCATGTGTGTATGTATGTACGAGTGAACACAGGCTAAGAATAGAGAATTGATATAGAACCAAGCTTTAGGCAGCAGGTAGCGTAGACAAGCAGGAATAATCGACGATTTAGTGTTGGAGTATCGGAAGATGAAGGTCTACTTACGCCAGCAAGACAATTTTACAGCCAATGACTAGATCTCGTTGTGGGAAACACCGTCTCGTAAGATGGCTGAAATGGCAGGAAGAGAAAAGGGAGAATCAGAGAATGAAACAAACAATCAAATGACTGTAACTTTTGTAGAGAACGCTGGTTCTAGTACTAACTATAGGATAGAAGTAGCAGTAGTCGTAGTAGCAGCTGCAGTGATGTGCGACTATCAGTCGTTCGTTGTGTAGCTCCAGGCCAGACTATAGTAGCCGAAGAGCTAGCAAGGTGATATAATAATAGTTGTAGTGCTGATAGTAGTTCTGTAGTAAGTAGCTCTGTAGCTTTTGAGGTCCATATGACCATCTATCGGCTTCTGAGTACGAAAGCAGGGATAAACAAGCCATCCAGACGATATAATAGGCGGCCATGCCACCAACAAGCACTGGTGCCATTTGCATCCGTAACAGGAAATGGACAACCAGGGAGATCCTGGTCGCTGGGCGAGCGCTGGGCGCTTAATTGAGCTTCAACGCTGCATGGCATGGCGAGGATTGCAGACGAACAAGAAAGCTCGGGTCTTGGGTTTTTTTTATTTGTTCGATTTTTTTGGTATCTTTTCGAAGGTTGAGCTTTTGGCAAAAGGCTTGTTGGCTCTATAAACCGGGTAGGGATTCAAAATTCGCCCACAGAAAACGAATAAAACAACACAGCGTCTTACCGATAGGCACGTTTTGAGTGGTGATTTGGGAATAGCAACGCATCGGATGGTTGACAGCAAGGCTGCAACTTGGAGCTCTGAAAACCTATGAATATACGTAGAGTGCACGAGGCTGTGATAATCTGTCTTCGCAAAAGTGGGTTAATCCAGAAAACTTGCCTTGCTATAGATAAACAAAAAAGGGAAAGAGTGAATATTTCGGCAGGTAGATCTAAGTAGCCTTGTTGTTTTTTTTTGTCTTTCTTCCAACGCATAGCCAATCAGGTAGATAATTGGCCGTATTATCCGGTTTGTGATGAACTCGAATCATGCCCAGATATCATGTGTATCGCTGTTTCTCATTGCTCTACAATAGACGTTCCAACACCGCCCATAAGGCGAGATGACCTCTTGATGGACTCTTGCTTGATTTCACCATACACAGAAAACCCAACTATAGACTACAAAAAACAAGGCCTCGAGAACCGGTCGCAGGAGACTTGATGCAGCCCATGCTAATCTTGGGGCTGATACACAATGACCAGACTATCACTAGCACTAAGTTAGTGTCAGTCGTACATCATCACATCACACACATCATATCACAAGGCGAGACACCCGGCAAACGACAACGCCGCCATCTAAAAAGCATTTAAATACTAGCTAGCACTCTAGCAAGAGCAAGAGCGGCGGCACGTCTTAATCCATCGCCCACCCTATCCCCGCTGATGGAAAAAAAAAATCAATACTTTGGCCTCTCTTTCCTCTTCCTCATCTCGTCTTGTCTCAGCTCGAGTTTCCGTTTCTCTGTATAGTATCACCAAGGCTCAAGTCTTCTTCGCTTGGCACAGTGAGTCGTCATCTTCTTTTTGGGGCCAATGATCAACCACATTTGTCGTCGTTCCAACATTGAAACTTGGACAGCTTCACGAGGGTCCGACCAAGATCGGTTCCGCTACTGCCATAGGCTCGTTTACGGGCCTGCATAAGAAGCTTCTAGTTGGTTTTGATGTTCCGCTGGAAAACCAGGCTTGATCCTCAATGCGACTGTTGTGTATTGTGGTCGTAAGCAGGTTGGTCTGGTGTACTGTCAGTCATATGCAGAAGCGGATATTCTCGATATGATGATATCTTGAGCTTGTTGAGCAGCGCAGGTTGAAGTCTTCTGCTTATTATACAGGCTACTTATTATCAAAGACTCTTCCGTATATGCCCAATCTAGCCATTGATAGCCATTGCTAGCAACTAACAAGAAAAAGCGTCCCACTCTTTTCCTTCTGTCCAACCAGGAGGGGCTCCACCTTCCCCCTTCCAAAATATTCCAGCCAAGCAGAACCGTCAACGAAGCGCCGAACTGTTAAATTTGTGGGTCTTGTTTGGCGGTGCTGGGCTCTAGATTGGTCAGGGGCAAGGTGATGAGATCCGACGAGGATGTGGATCTGGCCAATCAAAAGTGAGTGTTTTGCAGGCCAGAAAGGAAACGAAGTTAAGAAACAACTGTTGATGCAACAAAGCATCGACATTAGATTGATATTTCTCAAGTCATGTGCTGTTTTTATTCTTGTTAATGCTAAACAGTAGGGGCAGCTGTCAAGATCCTTCTATAGCTTCTTATTTTTCTCATTCTTTTCTGCTCTTATTTGATCGATCTCTGTCTAACGTCATCTTTGGCGGTACAGACAAAAGCCATTCAGTACTCCCATTTCCATGTACCTAGTATACTATTTGTATTATGAAGGCCGGGCCCTTTGAAAAGGATTCCTGCGGGACAATCATCTGCAATATCCAGTAAGCAATGTAGAAGCCCGTCATGCAGCTGTAGATTACCACGTAGTCAGCATGCATATAATGAAGAATTATTAGTTTGCTTAGTGGAAGCCAGACAAACATGTTCATACTAAATGTAGTAGAGAGCAGCATTTATATGAGATGATCATATCTTAAGCCTTCATTACTCATCAAGAGCAAACGACTCCAAATTCCGGTATACGAAGTACGGTAGCCGTGTGAATATCAATGGAGTCAGCACTCAAGTCAAATTCATGGTGTTTAGTTTAGTTTAGTCTTTTCTGTCCGGACTATCAGAACCCTCGAAAAACCAGACTGTGCTGAGAAGAGTTCTAGCGTCGGAGGTATTTGGTCTTCCGACGAGACGGCGATGTCGGCACAGTGACGGTCAGCATCTACGAGCTGCCCCTCGAAAGAGGCAAAGGCGGTATTGGAAATGACTAGGTTAAAGAAAACTAATTGCAAAGCACACAGGACAAGCATTTAATGCCTTTCATGCAACACATTGCTTAATCAAACTAGCATTTTCACCTCAAAAGGTGGCACCACTAGAAGATGCAAGTTATCGTATTGTTGTAATGTATATAGTAAATGTCTACTGGATTCACGGAGATTATACAGCGCTGGGTTGGCTACCGGACATATATCATAGATACCCGTAAGTTAGCTACACAAGCGTCTGGTATACGAAGCACAAAATGTCCCCTTATGTCCTAAAACTTGTTTATTTTTTTACTCATTACTCGATTAGAAGTGAACTGTGACGACCTAAAACTTGTTGTATACGTCCATTTGACTAGCACAAGAACAAAACGAAAGAAAAACCTGAGCGCAATACAACAACAAAAGCCCAAATCAGCCTCAGAAAGAGGCGCCAGGGGAGTTGTAATTGTATATATTTAACGTCTATTGGGCGCCAGGGGAAGCATAGCGATTTTTTGAAGATAAGTTAGGGTTATATACCCTACTTTTAGTCTTCATACATAAGGTCTTCTAAGACACATATTTGATATTGAGAACAAGCCTTCATAGCTCAGTTGGCAGAGCGCGACACTAGTAATGTCGAGGTCAGCGGTTCAAATCCGCTTGAAGGCATTTACTTTTATGCCCGTTCATTGTACGTCGAAATGCTTTCTTTTAATACTTTTTCATGATGCTATAATTTGAAATTTTATGTAGATCATGTGATTTTGATTGTGTTGCTTGAATTTTTGGGTTTAAACTCTAAAAAACAAAGCATTATCCCTTTATTATTTACGGATAGTCACTAGGGTTATTAACCCTGACATGCTGGTGTTACCTAGCATTGCCACTGCAAATAGGAAAAGGTCACTCAAGGCTACTATTTAGTTCCCCCTTTTATCTGAGCTACTTTTCAACGGGTGGATGAGGGTGAAGTACTCTCGTGTGAGAGAGTAGGAGTTTGTTAAATTGAGGGAGGGACTATATATAGGGTCTAGAGGTGGAGGTCTGCTGAATTTACTTTTCACTGTTCTGGGAATCCGGACTGGTCGCCGGAAACTGCTGGCGCTACTTTGCGAAGCATGCTAAGGTCACTACTGGCCTCCTGCTCCAAGGGTTCTGTTCAAAGGGCCAGATAAGGCGCCTTGTCAACATCTCTCGAATGTACTTAGTCTTCTTAGATCTCAGACTGCCTAATGCGGACCTTGAGCCGCGCAAAGGCAGAATAATATATAACATCAATCAATCAATCAATCTTTTCAACTTAGGGAATAAAGGCAGAACAATATGTTAATCACCATTACCATCATCATTTGAAGAGAAGCTATTTAGAATTGAGGTGGAGGACGTTTAGCGTTTACCACTGTTCTGAAGATCCGGACTGGTCGTCGGACACTGCTAGTACTGCTTAGTTGCAATGCAAGCAAAGGTCACTACTGACCTCCTGATTCAAGATTCTGTCCACTGGGCCAGGCAAGGTGCCTTGGTAGCATCTCTCTAGTATTGTACTTTGTCTTTCAAAATATCAAACTGCCTTAAGCTTACTTTGAACTGTGAAGTGGCATAATGATAAGCAAACCATTATCTTGGCCAAGCCAACGGTATTAATTCAGGCGTAAACCCACTAAGATGGTATCTCTAGATGGCAGTCAACTCTCGGAAATGAGCTGCTGATGCGATTGGCGCAGCTGGATACTATCAGGAGGGAGAGAGAATTTATCTCCCAATCTCGTGTAAACAAATAATTCAAGCAGAGGGGATCTATAAGTGTATAGAAGATACACTCTTAAGAGTAGTAGAGATATTATATTATATCTCATATATGGCTCACATGATCGAGGATAACTGAAACTATCTATAGAGTTGCAGATGCTTATAGAGTTTGATGTGACATATAATAGGCCACTTGATAGAATATAGCTAAGAAGGCTACAGTTCTTTCGGTTGTATCCAACGACGTACAAGAACCGAACAAAACTTTTGTGTTTAGGGATGAAGTACTGAAAAAGGGATAGCTTCTATCCACCATGGCCGCATATCCGACTATCCGCAGACGTATATTGACTTATCATATGCTTTATATGCACACGTGTATATACATGAGGTTCTTGTCCGACCCTTATTGCATAAATTTATAATATGTAGTGTATCATTCAGTAAACGCCATCGAGAGACAAGTGTTGCATGTACATAACTTGATATTCGGAGCGTATACGTTATTCTCCACATATTCACTAAGCTGTTACATTCACAACTTGTGATGAAGCTATATTCATTACCAGATATGCTTATATCGAGGCAAGTCTATCTGCGCAGTTGTAAACTTTATATACATAGTATATAGCACAGCATGGACAGCATGAGGTACAAATGCAGTGTGACTGGAACTACAAGAGACCTGCGGCTCTTGAAGATGTAAGAGATGACAGAAGCATATATGTGGTTGAATATGGTACCTGCACCAGAAGTAGTATAAAGTATTTCTATTCGTTTAGTAGGTAGAGGGTGATGACTTATGCGTGGGGGTTACTCCGAGTCGGAACCGGCGTCGGCATCGGATCTGGGCCAGCATTGACACGGTATATATAATGTATGGCTGTGTGACATTTGGAAACTCATGTTTGCTATATAACCTGATTTGATAGCAAGATATTTTTAAGCTCTGCATGAAAGGAATAAGAAGAGCAAAACAACCAGGTTATGTCTATTTTCTCATGTAAATAAGTCTGCGGCCTCCATCTCATACGTCATCGTCAGGCCGTCTTGTAAAGAAAAAAGAAAAACAACATGTAATATCACCATATTATCTAATCTCCCTCTTCACGCACAATATCCCTCTATTCATATTTCTGGGGGTTCTTCCTTTCCAATCATTTCCTTGGAAACGAAGAATAAGTTTCGAGTCTTGCTGGCTATTTAGGCTGGAAGCCTTGTCATTGGCAAAAAAGATTTGTTGGCGTGCCAGCTTCGACATGCAGCTCGGCTAAATAAATAAAATAGATAAATAAATAAATATATACAGAGATGTATCAAATAGCTATAATAAGCCTTCATCAAGTGACGATCCCCCAGATTACGGAAACAGCCAATAGTAGAAACAGTAGAAAGCTTCGTACATAGATACTATTCTCTCTTTAGTAATAACACAATCTCGGACTAGGAGAGCCAACCCAAATGATAAGAAGCCCTGGCAATTTGGGCAGTTTTGGCCACCCAGGGACAAAAAATTGACGATGTATCATGCCTTACAGTCCTTGCAATAACCACACGATTTGTTCGAAGGAGTGAATCGACGCTTAGTTTTCTTAACTAACATGCATCGTGATCCACGAAGAAAAAGGAAGAGAATTAGCAAATACAAGCCAGAAGCAGCTTTCTCTGTATCTCCTGGAGGGCCTCTTTTTATTTCTCTAGTAGTTTATATATCTAGATTGAGTTTCTTTTTTTTCTCCTTGACTTGCCTAGGCGAGAAAGCTGCCTCGTGGAACCTCCAGCCAAAAACTCGAGTTTACTTGGAGTAGTAAAATCCTGGAATATATGGTACTTGGTAGTTAGTTTAGCCAATCATCGACCCGACGTGGCCATGCAGATAGACGATCGGTTGAATGGGTGCTTCGGTTGAAGCCGGAGATTAGAGCCAAAGCCAGAGTCAGGCCGTCGTCTATATGAGTTGACAAGATCTTCAGTCACCCTGACATCTCTGCTCTCACCGAGATGACATCATCACATTACAGTCGATGGGTCAGTTAAGAGGCTGTTCTATAGGCTCTGGCTTTAGACCAGCTGCCTCCCAGCATCGTCATCTCATCTCGGATGTTGCTTGGCTGGATTTGTCACAGCCATACCCCAAAAAATGAACTCGTGATTGGACCTCTTTTACGTCACTGCCATCACATATATCTCTTCTCAGTTCTTTTATTCAGACTAAAACGCAGTTTCGGTTCAGACGCTACGAAGCTGCCTAAGCGGCCGAACAATTTTTTCTCGGTAGAGGAAGTGAAATATCTGCGTTACACCCCCCTTCAATTCTCTATATCATCATGATTATACTAACAGTACATAGACCAACACCCTTACTATATTCTCTTGGAATTATCTATACTGGGTCGTTAAAGCATGCAAAACAGGACATGTCTTTGCAGAAGCGAATAGAGCCCGGCTCGTTATCCAAATTTACAAATTCCAAGGCTCCTTCCTTCCTGTACCAGGTCTCTCTCTCTCTCTATCTATCTATCTCTCTCTCTTGTGTGTTTCCTTCTCTATTCTCATCTTTTACCCAAGCTATTGCTTTTGTCTTTCCCATCTTCCTTCTCGCCTGAGAAGCGTCAAACTCGACTCGATCGGCTCGGCTCCGTCGACGCTCGCAGTCGCATAGTTTCTAGCTTCCAACTACCTTGACCCCTCCTCCACTTCCTCCTTCCTGTATATTCTATCACCTATCCTCTGTCACTTACTTGCACAGGCTAGTAAATCAAATACCGAATAAACACTAGCTGAGCTTTCTGCTCTTTTCCTTTCCCCTCTTTCTTTCAACTAACCTGAACAGCTGTCACTGCGTTTTTGATATTTGTAATATTGTTTTCCGTCACTACCACTCTCTGCCTCTATGTTTGATTGGTATTTGTTAGTTCGTGAAATGTAACAATCAACAAAAACTTCATGTTCTGCATCTCGTTGTCCCCATATTAGCCTTATGACTTTCTTTTGTGGCCTAAGAGGTCAAGTAGACAGGCAGCCTGCTTTGCTAATGATAATAATCGGCTCATCATCCTCAATCTATTTCGACGTCTCGTTACAGTAAATTCCCTTCCTTCTCTGATCGGTATATCAACATCTGCTTTGTCTTCATAATACTACGATACAACGCATCAAACACTCTACATTCTTCAGATAGCGTCTGTTTCCCTCGAAGCCGGCTTCATTTCCGCTTCATTCCTCATGTCTACTACTGACCTGCCTCTTTCGGCGGGTACGCTTCTACTCTTTGTACATGTCAAAGGCTGATTCGTCGAAGCACAGGCCCAGCGGAAAGATATACAGCCGTAAATCAACGAGCTTCTTCTCCTCCCTAATTTATTTTGCATATCTTCCAATATCACTTAACTATATAACTCTGTTCTCCCTTGTTCCGCAGCAAGTTTATTCCTTCCTCTCTCTCTCTCTCTCTCTCTCTCTCTTTCTTTCTCTTCCTTTACGATCGGCCTGTCTCCCCATGTTCGACCCAATCATATTCTTCTCCCGGTTCCCCGACATCCCTCTCATCAGGGCACCGGATTCTCTCTGTAGAGTCTCTTATATCTTTGGCTCTCTAATCGATTTGTTGGCGTTCCTGCCGGTCGATCCAGACTCAGATTATGCTTTATCCCTAGTACTCCTCCTTCTTGATTATTTCCTTTTTCGTGCCGGATATTATAAAAAAGAACAACATGCAAAAAAAAAAAAATTGGGAAGAACTATCGGTTAGCTAGGTGTGTGTTTATCGTAATATTGAACAAACATCACAAATGTAAACAAGCCCGGAAACGATCTTACAGCATTGCTTCCTACTCAACATTAGTACTGGGAACCAATAATATTCAACTCTCTAATTCCGTTTCGTACCTCTTATATTCCGTTGCCTCTCTTTCTTCCTGTACGGCTTGGCCTAGTATCAGCTTACAAAACCACCCGCAGATTTGTTCCCAACGAGAATCCAATCAGCTGTTTATTTTTAGTAGTATTAATATTGTTTATTCTGGTCTGTCATATTATTAACGTGAAAAAAAAGAAGTAAGCAAGTAAAGCGTAAGTCGGTTAAGAAAGAAAACTTAAGGGAAATACTGCCTTTCGGCGTCTTGTTTTTCCTGCAGTCATTCACATCAGCAATTAACCATATATTCCACCCGATAAGAGATAAGGCTTGATTCTTTCAGCTATTCGAGGTGAAAGAAACTCTATTCCAATATCAAAGCCAATCTTTCCGTATGCAACGAAATTTATATCAGTATATACTGAAGAAAATGTTCTTTCCCTCACTTGTTTCCGGTACTCCGGTGTGCGGCCCCACTCACAGCTCCGGCAACTAAGCTAACTTCATGCAATTAACCCTAACCCTCTCGCCATCATCCAGGATAACGACGTTCCTCCATCTTTCTGTCCAGTAATGGAATCCATGGGCGTTGATATATAACACTTATATAACGCTATGTCTTCCTTTTTGTTCCTTATATATAGGCTATGTGCTATATACCCTACAATATTGCATATGCAGTAGACAGCATATCGTAATTTTTCCTGGAATTTCCGTGTCATCATCGTCATCGGCAAAGCCAGCTCTTAATGCGATTATGTTTCCGCACAATTGTCTCAGTTGGTCTCATTATGAGTGACGATACAGTATAATCGATTCTTATTACTTTAAAGTTTTTTTTTACTCTTTACTTTATTTATCAGCAAGTGGTGCTACCTATATAAAAATTCTATAGCTGCCACACACACACAAACACAAACACAAACATTTGCTTATAGAATATAGAAAGTTGATCCTCGTAGTATTTATCAGCTTAGTTTGTACTAGCCTTCTGCGTAACAAACTGCACCATGGAATGTTCGTTCCCCAAGTCTATCTGCCCTTCGCCATTTGTCTTATTGCTTGTTGTTAACAGCCCAAATATTTGCTCTGTGGCTACTGTGAATGAAAGCCGGTTCTTCGAGCAAGTAGAAACTATTGCCACCATCGCTTCTGTAATTGCTTATATATCTGAATTAGTACGGACCAGAAGCAAGTAAAGTATATGAAAAAGAAGAGATAGGGAGAAAACACGAGGATGATACAAAGATTCCTTGGATTACGATGGCTCGGAAACTAGGAGAGATATTGAGTTTGGATGTACACTGTTAGTAATCTACGTCGTCTCTATTCACACGGCCATGTATTACTCCAAACTATACAAAAAAAGAGAAGAAGAAAACGCCATGCGGGAACTCGAGAGAAATGAAATCTTCCGGATAAAGTCAAGCCAGCCAGTAGAAATACGTTGAATAGCTAGCACTATGGCCAGGTCGGGGATATATCGCTGCCAAGTAACAATGTAATAGGTTGTTCTTGATTATTGTCATTATTATTTAGTATAATAAGTGTACAAGAAAGAGACACAAGTAAATTATATATATATATACTTACAGCTCCAATTCCATTATTTTTTTTCGAAGAGCAGCTATAAGCGGTGGCCGCAGCTATATCTAAAAATGTTGTCTGTGTCTGCGTCTGCGTCTGTGTATCGTAGCTCGAGACTCAGCCAAAAGGAGAAGAAAAAATCCCTCTCTCAAATTAGACATAGCCAGGCACAGTAATGAGCATAATCAATCCATAAGCTGTTGCTCCCTCCCTCAATCTTTCTCTCTCTCTCTCCCACTGGTTCTTGCCCTCCGATAGGCTTAGCCCGGCTCAGACAGCTGTTCTATTCCTGGTATCAACATCAGAAGAGACTAAGACGCTAACTAATGTACCTTACTTTGTTTCTTGTGGAAAGATCGTGTTTTCTGTTTTGAGCTCAGCTTGCGTTTTCACGCCCCTTCTCTTCTTTCATTCACTATTACTTGGAAACGCTGCGTTTTCTAGCTAGAGAAGACTCTAGACAAATCAGCAGCTTCCTTCTTCTCTTCTCTTCTCTTCTCTTCTCTTCTATGCTTAAGATGTTCGTGTTTCGACTCGTATTAAACAAGTTTAAGTTGCCGATATTGATAGATCCAGCAGCCGCAGCATACTCTGTAGTCTAATTCTCGTATCGTATCGTTACTATAATTTTTAATCATTGGGTATGGGTTGAAACGATCGGAAACGTTGCTTTGGACAGAAGATAGAGAAAGAGAGTTTCCCAAACAAGGCAGGGACGACTGCTCCTTCCCTTGTTAGATTTGGTGATTTATCCGTCCATCTGTGGCGGAATGATGTGGCGTTCCTACTTTTATAAATGAAAAAAAATATATATATTTGTTTATTAGAGGGCGATAAAAAGGCACGAATGAGGCAGTAGAAATTTGTGTGATGAATTTATTATCATTTTCAGATGTTATGCTATCGTGACCAATCCGTATATAAAGAGTCATGCGAGAATATACATATATATTCTCCTTAAATCTTTACTAACTTGAATTATACAAAGCTTTACACTGATTTCTAGTTCGTCTTTTCCTGAATTTAAATCTACTACGTGTGTCTCTCTGTTTATTATTCATCCAATTATTTACTACTACGTATCTTTCTCCCTCCTCTATCTTTCTTCTCCTTGTGTAAAGCCGAGGGTTTACCTTGTGTCCAAAGCGTTCGCTGCAAAGTCGGCGGTGGAACGGACTACGTCATAGACACAGCGCGGTTCATTTCTGGGGGAGGGGGACGGACTAAAATGAGCAAAAGGTAAAGAATTCAATAGAGAGGGGGAGAGAGAGAGGGAGGGGGGAGGGGGCAGCGTTGTTTTAACTCGGGCTCGTGCAGTCACATTCAATATGGGAAACAGAACAAACGCAAATAGCCCGTGGAGAAAATAGACAAACCTTACTTGATTTTTGTTTGTTCGGCCCAGTACACAACACAAAGTTACGTATGCAGCCACAGCAGATAAACTTGGTCACTCTTAAGAGTAGCAATCGAGACTATGAAAATCTTAAAAAAAAAAAAAAAGGCAAGCGCAAGAGCTGCCATATGGTCCCGGGTGAGGACGGACAAACGAGGGCTTTTTAGTACTATATTGTCATCACTGAACTTATCTAAGCCACGAAAGGTAAACAAGAAAGACAATGAATGTCCTTGGCAACAGAAACTTGGTGCTTTTTTTGGGGTCTTATTCAGTCAGTGGGAAATAAATATAGGGACTTTGCTTATTGGAGAGCCCTGTATAAGAAGCTCTATTAGGGGCGAAGTAGGACCGACAGGCAGAATGAAAATTCCTTTTGGGGATCGTTTAGGACGATTAACAAATAAACACACAAGTTGACTTGTGAAGTCTGAAAAAGGCACTGTTATTACTCTTTGTAGTTCACATAGTGTATATACACAATACATGGTGTATTATTTCGTGTTTCCTTCATTCTCCTGTTCCTCATGGCGTATTGTCATGATAGATTTGTTAGTAAGTTGTCCTAATATCCATCACACAATCAATCACAGCAAAGAAGACTGAATCCAGAAGCGCCCATGTTGTCGAATCTTCTAATTCGCCTGCAATAACAAGAAAACGAAGAAAAGAAAATTAAAATGATTATGTTCACATGGGAATCAGAAGGAACGGAGCGAGAGAAATTTCACCAGATTCTTTCTTTCAATGTTTCCACTATCTTGCTTGGCGATTGGCAGCAAAGTAGTTAAATAAATCCAAGCAAGGAGGTTCTGAACTAAAGGCCGTCCTAGAAAAACTGGCCCGAATCACAATTTTAGGAGTCTTCCCTTCCTCCTCTTGTCTATTTCAGGTTCTTAGCCTAGGTCAGGCCTTAGGTTTTAGAATGGAGCTCTGAGATTTAGGGCTAATTTTCATTCGTTTAGTGGCCT
Organism: Endoconidiophora laricicola; assembly: GCA_001640655.1. NCBI lineage: Eukaryota > Fungi > Ascomycota > Sordariomycetes > Microascales > Ceratocystidaceae > Endoconidiophora > Endoconidiophora laricicola. The sequence goes on along the minus strand of LXGT01000414.1, from coordinate 9,354 downwards.
TCCAGTGGGTCCACAAGTACAGCAAAAATAGAGCCTTCGATAACCAGGTTTACCGCCTTCCTATTACAGCTCTACCAGTTCTTAGTGTCATTCACGATGCATGAGAGATAGAAAATTGTGTGAAAGATATAGATTCAAAAAACCATGAGGGTATCAAGATCAGCTATAGTTGACCTGAGATCAAAAAAAAGACTACCTAAAGAATAACTCCAAGATAAGTGAAGGGGTATTCGCAAATAAAACACTGAAGACTAAAAAAAGCAGCAACAAAATCCAAGCCCAAAAAAATGAAGATAGCAGCTGAATCCTGTAATAACAAGACTGAAAGGCTCTAAAAAGTTCCTAATAGATAACAAAAAAAAAGATATGCCCAAATAATTCCCATCTGGAGACAACTGTGAAGTCAAGCCAGAAATGCCCAAAAATTGTTAGAAATAACAAAAGAAATACAAAGTAATAAAAAGAATCGCTGAGTGGTATAAATCCTGCCCGAAAAGAAACGCTCCAAATGCCAAGTGAGAAACGAGAGTGAGAGATTTTGAGTAAAGGAAAATAGAGGAATTAAAACGTTGCGGATAATGTTTCCGAAAGAGTTGGTTTCCCAAGAGTAAAAGAGTAGTAAAAGACAGACAAGAAGTACAAAGTGATGAGGTTTGGTCTACAGGGACGCAGACAATAATAGTAAAGACTTGCGGAGGCTAGAAAGCCTTCAGACGCAGATAGTGAGAGCCGAGGCCGGAAGAGCCTTCAGTGATCGATAAAATGGTGTATCGATATGTTACTGGATTCGTGCAGTGCGGTGTTCCGTGAAGGAATATAGTAAAAGAGAAGAAAATAACGCCAATGATGATGGGGATGTTCAATTACTCAGAGATGGCAGAGAGCTTGGCGTTCTTCTTGGGCGCGCCAGAGCGACGAGCCTTCTTGGCCAAGGTCTTGCGGCGCTCCTTCTCGGCCTGGACCATCTTGATCATCTCGCGCTGCTGCTGCATCTGCTGGCTTCTGAGCTCGGCCATCTCAGCAGCTTGTGCCTGGCGCTCGCGCTCGCACTCAAGGAAGCGGTCGCGGGGGCTGACAATCTGGACGGAAGATGAGGTGGACGACGAGCCAAACGATGACTCGGAGACACAGTCATCAGCGGGAGCAGCAGTGTCGAATAGGAAGAGGTCATCATCGGAGAGGAACGATGAGGGGATGTGGTGCTCAGAGGCAGAGAGCGAGTCGCGACGAGGCCAGCTGGGGAAGGCGCAAGAGCTGCGGTCGTCGTGAGAGCTGGAGGCAGCGGGAATGTCGATGGGTTCCCAGACTGAGGCTCCCATGGAGCTGTATGAGCCATATGAGCCGTACATTGTGAATGTGTGTATAAAGAAGAATATTATTGATGGACAGAAAGATATTGTTGACTCAAAGTCAGAGAGAGATAAAGTTATAAAAAGAAAAAAAAAGTAGAGTAGTAAAGATGGAAGTTGTTGTTATGAGGTTGCTTGGAAAATAGAAGAAGGATGTGAAGGTTGAGGAGCGAGGCCGTTGTGATATATATGTGAGCTGGATGGTGGTGGCTGCAATTGCGAGAAAGCAAAGAAGGGATGGGACACTCCCTCCCCTCCATGCTGTTTCTCGTTGCTTGAGCCCAATATGTTAAAATGCCCACCCCTCCACATCCATACCCCCTTTCACCCTAGGGTGTGCATCATACTTGATAATGGTACACCCCTTTTCTTCCAGGTTTCCGGCATCCCTGGCTATGAGGCCCAATCGGAGCGTACAGGGATACGAGCTCGATTAAATAGTACTTTTATATATTTTTCTGCGTTTTGTTAGAAACGCTACATTTGCTGAAAAGCTGCGTTTGGTTCCCTCCTATTAGCTACTTTTTCCTTCATAATAGAGAAACCTGGAAAATCTAAATAATATAAATTATATAAATAATGAAAAGCTTATGTCTCTGCGTTTCGGTCGCTGTGAGTAACAAAAGATAGCTCAGCCCGCCAAGCACTTCGATAAAAATGCCATGATTTATCAATTTGCCATCGTTACAAGTTTCTTAGTCGGTCTCTTTCTCTCTTTCTGTCTCTCTCTCTCTCTCTTTCTCTCTCTCTATATTCACTCAGCCAATAGATAGACACTTTCTTGACATCCATCACCAAATCAATAGATTGATCTTGCTTACAGATGCACGCTCTCTAAGGCTAATAATATATTAGTATCCATCTGTCCAGCCCCTTCTCGCTATATTATTGATTTTCACCTGTCTAATATAGCTAGATGCAATTGCTATTGATGTACGAATAACTTCATTGATAGGAACCATCGAAACCTCTCTTCATATGTTCGCAGACCCGTGATCTCACTACCGTTTTATCACTCTATCTTTCCCCCTCCCCCCACGCCATGTTTTATTAGGTCTTTTTTAGTATCCTTTACTTGGAAGAGAAGGGAGGAGGAGAGGGGGCCAAAGTTGATCTAGACTTGTCCCCATTCTCTTATCCTTACCAACCCGCTCAAAAGGGAACAAGCTTCTTCACTCGCCTTTTTAGGGTCTCCCACCCGCGTTTACGCAAAATCGGCGCAAAATCCTAGCGTTGTCAGTGCGGTTTCTTTTGTATTTGTCGCTATTGTCGTTGTTACTTTAGTCTCCATGACTTTACTTACCAAGCAATAAGCTATGCGTTTTTATTTCCAATTCAATAAACAACACATTTCTTTAAACGCTTTGACTGTCTGTGTACAAGTAGATAGATTTCGGAACGTAAATAATAAGAATAAAGGTTTTCTTTTCTTTTTCATTTTTGTTCGATCTCTCTGCTCTTCCTCGGTCGGTTGCCGAGCAAAGGTTCCCGCGCGCGCGGTACGTCCTGAGAAACTCTATTGCTTCTCAAACACCCAGGGTTAAAAGCCTAGTCCCCCCAAAAAAAAAAAAAAAGTTCTTCTCGAATAATATCTAACCCTAACGCTAGTCAAGTACTAAATCAGTCTCTATCTAACCTTGCGATGATTCTTTCATCCTAGCTTGCTTCTCTTTTTTTTTCTTTGCATATTCATAATCATGCACATGCACGTAAACAAATAACATTAAAAATTTGATCCTAGTATCTCATCAGAACGCAAAACAAACCTTTCATCCCCCTCGCCTTTCATCCCCCTCACCTTTCATCCCTATGAACAAAAGCCCAACACCGTCTTTTGACAATAGACAGACCGCTTATATAACAAAGCAAAAGCCCTGCAACGAACATAGTAGAAAAAAAAGACCCACCAAGACAGGTTGATCCAAACATCCGTACAGCTGGCACAACATGCATGCAGCAGAAACAAGAATCTAAACACTCGTACATGTAATATAGTGCATATCGTGATCCCGAATCATCGTCATCGTCATAGAAGATCACAGACTGTCATGTATGTAATAAAGATGGTATAATGCAGTACCAATCAACTCAAGCGAGTGACGTTGTGTCTTTATAGTAGTTTTCTTTAGCTTGTAATAATGGAGGTTCGTCTTTGACTTCCCCTCATTTGCCTTCACAAAATATACAACAAAAGCACGAATATTTTTCCCGCTCTATTTTCAATTTTTACTATTAGTATAATAAGTCACATCACCTTATGAGATAGAATAAATCTCATTCTCTTCTTTCGCATCAGAGGGGGAAAAGAAAAAGTTGATAGCTGAGAAGAGAAGAAAGGGCGGTCAAGGTTTTTTTTTTTTCCCTAAGTATCCCGTCTCGAAATAAATGGCGAACTTAATAAACAAGATATCGCCTGGAGGCTTGCTCTGCCTTGTATTAGGAAGGAACGAACAGAAGAAAGATCGGTAAACAACGTACAAAAGAAGAAGTGGGGCTAATGGCAACAAAGGCGGTGAAAGCACTTCAGTTCTATGTATATTTTGCTTTTCTATTAGTGGCACATTGTAGCCGACGATACACAGAATATCCAAAACGCAAGACGATAAAGCAAAAGAGTAATAACAACAATGCTGGTCTTCTTTTTTTTTTTTTTTCTTTCTTCTCTTCTTACCATTTATTACTCCTTTTATCGTGTATATATATATAGGTTGCTTCTCTACTGGCATCCGTCTACCAGGGTTTAATCACCGCCGATGGTTGGTGTACAAGTTGTACACTTAAAAAAAACATCCTTTTTGCAGTTTGGGTTGTGCGATGATTTGTAGGTTACCCAAAAGAAAAGAGTTCGCATGCTTTCAGTGAATCAAGTAGACTTTGATTGAATTAATTCAGATGTTCAAATGTACTTAAAAATGGTGTGCCGCTTAAACACCACACAACCAGATACCCAGAACTCAATGTCCACGCTGCGAATCACGGCGTTAATCATGGTCCGAGAGGCGGTGAAATATTGCAAGAAGAAAACATAGTCGGCCTAATGCATTTTGTCATTTCTGGTTGCTATTTTGAATCGACTGATACATGAAGAATTGAACTGAGGCTTTCCCCCATTAATGGGGATGGGGGGGGGGGGGGGAATGACTCTGTTAGTCTTTGTTTCAAACTTTCTCATCCCCAGGCAAACTCTTTTGTATACCCCAAAAGGCGTGGTTGCTTGTTTTATCTTAGTCCCATATCTCTTTCTCCCGGACTGAACTGAACTGAACTAACTGGCACCGAGCAAATAATACCAGTAAAACGCCGTTGTTATGTTTCAAGCACAATAGTCCTATTTCCTTGTTCTTCTTCTTCTTCTTCTTCTTCTTCTTCTTCTTCTTCTACTGCTACAAACAACAAATTACTATTAACACACACCCACTTCAAAACAGGAAACTATAGCATTCCGTATTCTAAGTGCTATATAACTAAACTGAACTTGTCCTTAGCCAAAATAGAACAAAAAAAAAAAGCGGGCGGCCTGTGTTCGCTGTGGCTTCTATGCATGCACGCACTGGCATAAATACAACCCAAGCAAATAAACCCCACAATTCAATCCCTGGCTCAGGTCCTTGTTTCCCCGTCAAACTTGCTCTGTTCGCCTTTTTAGGCCTACTATCCCGGCGACAACAATAGCGGTGTCCTTTTTTTCAGGTCATAGATACACAAGAGCGAAGAAGAAGAGCGAAGAAGGACATGCACTCACCTACTATCAATCTGCCGCTTCTTTTATACTCACCGTAACGCTGTAGGTTGCCAGACGAAGCATTCGAAGGAAGAGGGGCCATCTTATAAATTAAAAGAGAAGATTCGAAGAACGAAAGAAAAAGAGTTCAAAGACCTTCTATTTCGTTCCACATCTTCCCTTTATTAACGAGAACGAACCCTCTACAAATCAACGTAATAATGTTCTTTTGTATTAGACACAACGTACTACAGATCCATACGGTTCGCTGTATCACCTTGGGGGTACACATTCGTAGCAAAATGCCAACCCGTAGTACAATTTGGTATCCCGTGCTCAAGGCATTAAGATTGAGTGATAAGTCAAGGAAGACCTTTTGTTGATGTTGTTCTTTCTTTTATCTATCTCTTTGCTTTGTCTTTTCGGTTCCTACTTGAAACAGCCATCACGGAAGAAGAAAGCGGACAAAAAAAGAGCCCCAAGTGCGTACATCTTGTGTGTATTCTTCATGTTCATGCGTCCCCTCCTTCAAGTCTTTTATCTCTTCCTTTTTGTCTGCTTGATGCTTCCCTCTAACGTCATGATGGGTTTCTTTACAGCATCCTGTGTTTTTTGCCATCTTACAGCCTATAGTTAAACCAGCCCCTTCGGTGATATCACTCCAGTGATGGCCGATCGCAAAACATAGAAAACCACTGTTCGCCTAACCAAAAGTGCTACTGAACATCTTTCCATCTAAAGACTTGACGCCAAGGCGAGGGGGGGGGGGCGGTCTCTTTGTTCAGAATATAAAAAAGAATTGAACAAAATGGAGGCAGCTTGTTGTACGAACGCTTGGGGCCTGTCCAAACACCTACAAAGAGCTATTCAAATTCTCAAGTCTTGTTCTATGTTGTAAATATAGTTATCATAGCTTCACTCAGCCCTCTGTCAGTTCATGGTCGATGCTCGGGCGCAGTTCTAACATAGTACAGCCTTGTATGTTGATTCGTCCATTGCCCTGGTTTCTCTCCAGACGATCCAAAGAATAAGATCTTGTTAAGCGAGGTTTCCACTCCTCTTCCTCCCCTCCTCCTCAATCAAAACAGCCTATGTAAATCGATCGTGTGCCTTTTTTGTATTACCTACTTTGGGCATGTCCATCCTACAAAACCAAGAAAAAAACACGAATAACTACTGCGAATTCTGGGGATTTTTTTTTTCTTTAACAAAAAAAAAACCAGAACCTAAAGTTTAGAGATCTTTGGCCACTGCGGTTCTTCGCTCGGATTTTCTTTTTTGTCTTTTCTCTTCCTCTTCAAGTACTGTTCCTGTAATATCCAAACAGAGCAGAAGCTGTTTTTTTTTTTTTTTTTTTTTTTNGATCAATGGATGTTCCTAATTTAGACGTCTGAGGGTTGATCGCTTCTCAGCTATGATGTACACAATACGATACATATAACACACATCATAGAACTTTCAGCACAGATCTCTTTCTTGCTTTTCGTGTGTATGGTGGGAGTTTGGGATTTTGTTTTCTACAATTCTCTGTTCGTAACTTGGAGAATGAGAAGCACGCCAATACCCCAAATATATATATATATATATATATTTCGTTACCATAATAATCAGACTATCAAGTTGTTTAGACTATTCGTCGCTCTCGGGGAGTTTCTTTATCTGAAACAAATTATATTTTGCTGCTCTTCACAACTTCAACAATAAAGAGCAATAACATGAAACATCTTCTTAAGAAAAGAAGAGAATATAGATAAAATAAAATTCACCTTACGCCGTCTCCGTAACAACGCTTTCCTTCCTTTTCTTCTTCCTGAAACAGGATCGTCAAGTCAGCTTTCATAATGTTTCCCCTTCTTTTTCGCTGCCTCTATCGCACCGTATATTTGAGATGTCGTAAGCTTCCTAGTAGTATAGTCTAAGTCTTGATATTCAACTCACCCTGGACCCTTTCTTCTGAAGGCTTTGACGCCTCGTTTTCTAGGGTTCACGCGTCCCTTGTTTTTTTTTGTTCCAAAAATAAACCCTCCTCTATCTCCCGTATCAAACTTGATTGGTCAATTGACCGAATCAACGGTCACAGCAAAATTCAGTACGATAATATTAGAGATCTTTTATGATCTTCTTTGTTTCATCCTTCCCTTTTTGGTTTTTTTTTCTGTTCACAAGACAAGTGGGATAAGAGATAGGCTGGCGATTGGCCCCAACTGCATCGTCTTGTGAAGTTTGGTCTTGATCAAGTTTCGATATCACGGTAAACTAACAAAGAGTCAGCCCCCCCAAAATAGCTGTGACTTTTTTTCTCTCTCTTTCTTGGCACAAGCATCAAGGCTTCTTATTGGTCCGCCAAGCGAATGCGCTATCTGTTCTCTTTCGCGCCAATCGTATCAAGCCGATTTATAGTCAAGGATTTTTTTTTTTTTTTTCAAATTCAGCTGTATAAACCCTAACAGTGCTTCTATGGAATAATTTTACCTTCTTGCCCACTAAACGTGTCAAGAGCAACGGCATGTGCCAGTCCAAGCTTAACAGGTTTAAGTTGGCAAGGAAAGTTTAGCCCAGCATATACACAAAAAGTGGACACCTTCCAGTGCTCTTTTTCTAATCCACAGCCGAAGCTTTACTAAGCAATGTATAGTAAATACAAAAACTAAAACCCGGTGTATAATTTATTTTATAACTTCGAAGCATGAATTAAGCCATGCATAAAGTTTATTGAGCTGCGTTAGCACTAAGCCTAAACAAGCTGTTCCACAAAAAAGTTGATTGAAAAAAAAAAAAACGCAGGCAAATACGAATTACTAGATAGTAGCATGTTAGTACTAGCCTTTGTATGTGCTGTTTTCTCATTGGGCAGTAAGAGAAGGAATGGCGTCCACGGGCCGAAAAAAAATGTTAGTTCACTAGGATAGGTAGTTTGATAACACATTGAATACAATTCACAGCCGCGAGAAGCGGTGTAAAGTAAATTGGGAGCCAAAGTGCGGGAACGAAGCCTTTAACAAATCTTTAGTTAGACTTTATCTTTCTTGAGTAAGATGCATACACACCCTCCCCTCTTTTTCCCCCGCCAGCGTTCTGTTCCCTTACCCCTCCGTGATCACAAAAGCAATGAAAAATAATAATAAGAAGGCTAGTAGTATTGTCTTGATTGTATAGGGGAAAACCCCTCATAAAAGATAGCTTATCTATACGATTTCTATTGAATGGCTTTGACTGATAGACATTAGCTTCCGTGGTTTAATTCTGCATTGATTTATTGGCCATAACTACGAAGTATCTCATCAGGTGTAGGTGTGTATATGTCTGAAAATGTTGGGGTATTCTCGTTGGCGGAGTTGAGTTTTAACTTTTGCTATTTGTGGTTATGGAATGATGGAATTAGGTTGCGTTCGTGCTTTTTTTTTTATCTTTTACTGCTTTTAGTAAACAGAGCCAAGACGAAGAAGTCGGTCAAAAAAAAAAAGCTTTGATTTCCCAGTTATCGATTCCCCGTCGATCCGTCCATGCAGCCCGCCATTTATCATTTATCCGTTTGTTGATGCTTGTTTTGTTTACCGTATATTGTGAACATAGTTGTTTGTGACACTACGATCCATTGCCTTTCTCTCTGTTCCGGTTCCTACCCTGATGACTTTCTCTTTGATTATCACGTTTATATATGTTTATTTTTACTTGTTGGCGGTTTAATATTATTATTCTTCTTCTTCTATGGAAGAAAAAGCCCCTCCTCCACTTAAACGCCGTCAAATGCAGGCCACCATATAGACTTGCTTCCCCGGCGATTTAAAACATGTGAAAAAATAAAAAAACAAAAAAAACACATCAATCAATAATAATGAGACCGTTATTGGAGGGGTCCACAAGATTAACAACGCATCAGACAAGACATACTGAACTTGTCTTCCAAATCAATACTGTATGAAATAAGGCCCTTCAAACCAGACTAAATAAGCTAGTTAACCATCGTAGACAAAGAACATGTCAATCTAGCTGTCAAACGCCGCTTGTTCGTTTGCGTCCTATAAACGTCCTTGTTTATGCAATGCAATGCAATAGTATCATATGTGCGTATATACAGATATACTTAGATAGCATGCTAATGTCTACTGTAACGCAAGTCACTCCCTGATTGAAAAAGTCAATCACTTAACTTGAGGCTATCGCTACCGTTTCCGTTGTTGCTTGTTAGTCCCTGCTGCATCATGCGTTGTCGCTCCATGTTATGCCTAAGGGTCTCTCTCTTGGTGCTATCTTGTTGTCTATCTATCTTTTTTTTTTTTTTTT
>LXGT01000413.1:0-24307 GCA_001640655.1 Endoconidiophora laricicola | reverse complement strand
CCATCTCCCTATCCCTATCTTCGTTTCGTTCTCTCGTCCTCACTCACTATGCTGCCAATATTTCTGGCTTCTGGCTTTGGATAGGCTACTTATTATCGGTGATATCGGAAGTTCAGTGTAATGTGATAAATTAGAACAGATTTTACTACATACATGCAATATACATCACACTCACAATGATAAGCCTTCAAACCCACGGTTGATTATACCACGCCGTTTGCACACGCTCGCTCCAGCCACTGACTTTTTTTTGCAACTCCTTGCCGCGCCTATAGCTCATATCAAAAAGGCATGAAATTCACGAATACGGTATCATCACTCTTGCCTAAGACTCGGTCTTTGTTGGGCTTTTGATATACTGTATTTTTGAAAAAAAAAATCCTCTCTTGGGACTAAGGTGTGGTTCATGATTCTACATCAGTCTCTGCTTGTCTCCGTATCTTGCTTCCTCTTCTCATTCTCTCGCTCATTTTGGGGTTTTCTGCCGTCTACTGTAACTCAAGGAACACTAAGGAAAGCACTGCCTAATATGCCCAACACGGAACCAGCCCTCTTCCGTTTGTCTAGGCTGTCTTGGCTTTCTGTCCGCACAAGCTTTAAGTGACTAACAACACGGCTAGCTGTCTAATTGCGGCAGCACAACAACACATCTCGGCTTTATGTAGTTCTAGCGTAAGGGCGTAAGAGTCGCCGACCGCCAAAGACTTGCGCCAAGCCCCTTTCTCCCTTGCATCCTGCGTAAATTCACCGTTTTTCTTATGTCTTTTCTTTTTTTCTTTTTCCTTAGTGGTGTGAAAGTTGAGATGTCTCCGTTCTAGTATGTTTCAAAATATAACATCTTCTTTTGTCTTGCATGTTGCCATTTGGCTCTACCTATAGAGGATGCTGTCTCTTACCACCCCCCCCCTCCCCCCAATTCATTATCTTGCAATCAACATATCTTACATAGTATACAATGCCTCTTGTGCTTAATCCTGATACCACCGGGGTGTGTTATGCCGTGCGTACTGGTCTACAGGAAGGAGGAAGGAACACTTCTTGTCTGACAGAAAAAATCAAATAACACGCTAGATGTTGCTTCTTTCTCTAGTTCTATAAGTACTTCTTACAGCATCCATTTTGAGAAACATGCATACATATACTATCATGTATGCATATTAGCTGAAGCCGAACAGGCAAGTCTCTGCCAACAGCTCGACTCGACTCCCTTGTCGCGTGCCCCCGGAGCTTAGTTTATAGTACTATGTACAATCCGTCCCTACCATTTTCTTCTTTGTCAAAGCTCTATCCATACATGTACTAGCTTTTTGGGGGGATTCGCAACATCAAGCTGAGCAGTAGCCCACCCATAACTGTTCTATCCATGCGGCATATTAGTATTACTATACCGCAGATTATTTCCTTATCTAGCCCCGTACATACTCTGTTACGGAGTTAAGACGCCCGGGCAACTATGATCAAAAACATATCTAGTATATTTGCTTTTGTCGGGCTTTCGTCCGCTTCCTTCCAAGTATCTGCAATATAGGTGCGTGTTTGTGTATTAGATAGCACGGTAGACGCTGGTTCTAACCGAACGCTGCCTTCCTTGGCGGGGGCCAGCCAACATGTAATCATATTTATGCCTTTTATGTATTGTGTATACACATACTATACGCCTACAGACGATGTGTCTGTGTGTGCAGCTCAAGCCACCGCGAAGATGAAAAAAAGAAAAAAAAAAGCAATCATCGCAGAGCTAATAGCCCAACTTGGATGTCAGGCCGAGGTGAGGTCATCTATACACTGATAGACGCTGGCTGCTCTGCTCTCCTAGACACTCCCAACTGAGTAAGAGGATATACAGGCCATGGAAAATCCCTGATATAGTAGATAGAAGAGGCATTTTTAGCCAGCTAATAAGCAATATAGCAGCATTACTATGAAACCCTAAAAAAAAAGAATCCCTTTGGCCCTTAAGACATACATAGTACGCCTTCGCAATTGTAACTGCCTTAAAAAAACCAGCCTTAGACAGTAGGAACATATGTTGTATTTTTGCCAGATACAAAAGGAGTTACTATGTAGAATAGAGTGTATGGAGCCTCGTCTACTCTGTCTCTAAACATAGGGAGGGTTTCAGTGCAGATATTACAGCTCATAATGATTTGACTTTTTCGCTGGTTGATCAGTTGATGCTCTCCATTTTTGTGTTTAACGAAGAAAAAACAACAGAAACCTATACTGACCTGTCAACTCGTTCACGAGTCTGATATCCAAAGTATTGGGTCAGTATGACGTATAATGTTGTTGATAAGTAGACTGCTCAACTCCGTCTTGTCTCCTCTTCTCCCTCTTCTCCCCTTCTAAGATACTGAGCTAGAGTAAGAAAATAGAGGATGATCGATGGCGCGCGGTTGCAACCAAGGTTTATGAAATGTAGTCGCCATTCTAAGCAGGCTACTGATTAGATCTGGGCCTGGGCCAGTGTCTTCGAGGCCCAGTATGACTTGTCCGTTTACGCAACAGACTAGTCTGTTGTACATATACATGTCTAGATGTGCATGCGCATGCTACCTTTGGCTTAGATGGTAAGGAGACTCTGTTGTGATTCGCTTATGAGAATGGTATATGAATGAAAGTGTAGAAAAACAAAGGGAGGGGGGGGGGAATAAATAATGAACGTTGCTTAGTCGCGTAGAGCCCAAATGTGTGATTCAAGTCGAGACGCCTGCCAAAGAAAGAGAAAGTCGTAATAGTAAACGTCGTAGAAGTAATGAAGTCGTGCGCCCAGTAGACAGGCGAGCATCCATATGATGGTCTTTGGCAAGAGAACAAGAAGAACAAGACGCAGAGAGTGCTTGAGATACTATACTGTTCATAGGCCCATATCGTCGTCCATCTCTTCATCCCGCTCCTCATCTTCTCCCTGGCCGGTTGCTCTGCGGCCCATCTCAACTGTAGTGCCTAGCTTGCGAATTCCGTCAAGCATAGTAGTGACGATGCCTCTATTCTCTGTTAGCTCCATCGCGCCCACACCGCGCAAACTCATAACGCCGCCAATTGACGCGTGCGCCAGTTCTTCCGCCGAGACACTGCTGCGCATCTTAGCCGCGCGTACCTCCTGCAAATCCTTCAACAGACCTCGCACCTCCAGCGCCGACGGGAAATCGTCATGCGCGTGCGCGAGCAGCATTTCAGCCAGCTCCATCCAATGATATGGCAGCGCACTCGATGGCGATTGTGCTGTGTTTGACGGCAGGAATGGCGCTGAGAGCATGATGGCCCGGTCGCTGCTGTTCACGGGCTTGGCGCTGCCGCGACCATCGCTGCGTGAGGGCATAGCGGGCGGTGGCGCAAAGGCCTGTGTGTCCACGGCGGTCTCGTAACGTACGACCTGTGCTAGCGAGTCGGGATGCATCCAGGCTGGCGGCACGATGTTGGCACGGCGCTGCTTCTTCAGCAAGAGGGCGAGCCAGAGTGGAATGTCGGCGCGGTGTGGCGGCCGGAGAACCGGAGTGGCGCCCTATAAAGAGAGCCGCAACAGGCTGTGTTAGCAAGGCTGACCGATATCTTAATGAGCAAGAGCGTCGCACTCTAAATGCAACTGCGCCTAAAAAGAAGCGCCGGGAAGCGAGTGACACGTACACTAAGCAGGCTGATGCTATCGAGCTTTTGGCGGGGCACAACTGTCACAAGCTCCATTTCACAGGTAAAAGCGACTTCGGCGGCGGTGAGGCCGCGCGGCAATGGAAGTGCCATGGTACGTAGTTTCTGTCTGAATATAAGTTGTCGATTACCACGCTATTTGGCTCGTCGCACACAACAAACCCGATGGTGAATACTGCGGAAGGGATCACATATCGCGACTTTGGTTTTCTTGACTGTGTATATCTAGTGGGGGTGCGGTGAGTTTCGTTGAGTTTCGGTCAGTGATCCACACCGTCAGTAACTATACCCTACAAAGCTAACCCTACATTGCGTTAGTGGGCACTAATGCCTTTTTTTTCCATGTACAAGAGAGTACACCACCAGCAATGAATATAATTTTGTAATATGATATATCTTGATTAAGAATGTTAACTTGCTTATTATTGTACATGTTTATAGGATATATCACGCAAATATATACCATCTAGTTACACCGCCTTCCATCTAACTATTTATACAAAGGCATTGTCATTGACGTCCGGCGTCTTCTCGTCAGACTTCTTCTGGTGCGAACTGTCATCTGCATAGATCTCTGAGCCGAGAGAGGCACTGAAGTCGTCCACATCGACTTTGATCTCCATCCAGTGAGTGCTGCAGGCTGGAATCGGAAAAAAGTGGCAAAGCGTGTAATATATGCCACTCGAGACGATAAATCCGGCAAAGAAGTTAAGGTTATAGATATAAGTGGCGCCAATGGGTACGTCCCGACCAATGGCACCTGCAAAGCCAACAACGTTGATCAAGATGCCTGAGATATATGCTGCATACGCACGCCAATGGATGCCATAGCTGAAGAAGTAAGGGCCGACTTTTTTGTCACTGTATAACTCCTTGAGCTCTAGGTAGCCCTTGCGGACTACATAGTAATCGCACACGATGACTCCGGCAATCGAGCTAAGAAACACGCTATAGGCGCTTAAATATGTGGTAAATTGGTTCGACGATTTGAGTAGTGAATACGGGCACATGGCTAGACCGACTAGGGCGCAGATGTAACCACCGCGGCGGATGTTGAGATACCGCGGCAGCAGAGCAGTCATGTCGGTGCCAGCCGAGACGGAATTAGCGGCAATGTTGGTACCTAGCTGGGCTAGAGCGAAGGCTGCCGCAATGACAAACACGCCGAAACGCTCAGCAGAGTCGCCGTCATCAAGGAAGCGCTCGAGCAGATCGAGAGGATCCCAGATTTGGTCGCCGTAGATGACAGTGCAGCTGGACGACACAATGATGCCAATGAATGATGTAATTCCAAAGCCGAAGGGAATTGCAATCAGTTGGGGCCACAGCGCAGCGCTGGGACTAGTGGCAAAACGCGTGAAATCCGGGTCGTTGACGATAAGTGTGGCAAAGTTGGCAATCGACGACATGATGCCACTAACAATTTGCCAGGCAAGCTTACTGCCGTGTAGAGAGGCCGGCTGATGGATGATCGGGCCGATGCCGCCGGCACGTACTACGGCCCAGATCAGGAAAGCGATGCCGGCGCACGGTACGAAGAAGGCCTTGACGGTGAACAGGTGTCGAACCTTTTGTACGGGGAACCAGATAGCAATCAGTGAAACAGCCCAGAAGATGAAGAAGGAGGCGTAATGCGCGGTATCGGTACCGGAGCTGACTGAAAAGGTGTTTGGAATCTTGTCTTTGTCCCACGACTTCCAGATTGCCCTGATCATAAGATACACGCAGTTACCGCCCAGATACGCCTGGACGCCATACCAGATACAGGCTATCGAGAGCCGTAATGTTAGCTAGGTACAGCAATGCGGTGCAAATACAATGAATAACTCACCCATAGCAGCGCGGTTCAATATCGGCCAAAGACTTCCCCATATGCCAAACGATGAGCGGGCAACTACGGGAAAGCCGATATGATACATGGCACCGATGCGGCCTGTCATGCAGATAAAGCATGCGGCGATCGCATAGCCAAACCATACACAGAGCCATGATTGCCACCAAGAAAGGCCGGCCACGATCATAGATGACGAAATCATCCACGTATTTATATTGAACGAGTCGGCAATCCAGAATCCGACGAAGTTCCAGGGACCCCATTGGCGGCGGGCTTCCTCGACGGGTTTCAAGTCATAGTTGATGAGCTATGGCGAGAAACGGTGTTACTATAAGGTAGATACAGGGTTAGGGTGTAGACTAGAGATAAGCGTACCATGAGCTGTGTCGTTGTTAGGCCGGGCTCGGACTCGACCTCGAGTCTCGAAGCCAATTTTCTAACTTTAGAAGCGATCGCCATGATGAGATGAAAGCTTTTGGAAAGATGGACAAAAGAGGAGCAAAAAACACAAAACCGCCTAAGATACTAAAAAAAAGGGTGCAGTATTGTCTCTAAGCCAAATTCCAAGATAGGAGATATTTGATAATACCAGTAGTACACGCTAAGATCTGCAAACGGTCGTCGGCCGGGCTAAGAACAACTTAAGCAGACACAATCTGAGCTTGTTTGAAGAGCCAGAAAACCATCATGACAAACTTGTCAGGATGGCGCAAAGCTTGCTATTTATGCAACTTTAACTCAAGCAGCCCTCGGCAAACGGCACCAGCCTACACTCAGATAAACTCAAGCTAATCTTCTCGAGTTCCGGAATCCACCCCCACAGATAATCCGAACTCTTTTAATGATCTGTTTAGGGCGCAAGATAGGCTAAAGAGATAGCCTACTCGCCGGCTCAGAAACAACTGCAGGGGCTACTGTCCATGTAACCTCTTCAGCTGTTGGTAAGCGAAACTAATGTGCGTTTGCCTCTTTGGCTACTTATCTTTGCCATTTTACATGTCGGCTTGGCCCAATGGTTGCAGCCATGAAAGCAAAGATACATTCCTGACCCGCTAGTTGGTGTGTGCCGTCAAAGTCGCTTGAAAAGTATTGCGGTGGCAAGCATTTGATGCGCCTCAGATTCTTGCCATGTTGTGTAATGACTACCCATTACCGTATAATTTCTTGCCTATCAGCTATTATTGTGTGGTTTGTCTCCGGATATAATTGATATCATCAAGTTTCCTTTTATCTTAAGAAACTCGCCGTGTACAAGGAAGTTTCCTTATTCCTAAAAGAAGAAAAAAAAATTAAAGGAAGAGAGCAGAATTAGGAAAGAGACCGGGATTAGGATTGGCAAGAGCCAATCGAGCTTATCTGCAATCAAAAAATTACAGGGACGTGCTCTCCGCCTTGAAAACATTACTCGATCTCATCGAGTCAACTGAATACTGATTTGTGGTTCGTTATATGCTTGATTGACTAACTGTTGGCCAACAGTATCAGCCAAGATAATGATTGTTTTCTTGGAGTACTATGATGAAGTATATTTGTGTTCAATATGACTGATAATGCCTCGTTTCGAAATTATTAGCTAGCCAAGAGAAAAAGACTGAAATTGCTCGTTCGATAACTTATGAAATGTATTCTACTAAGACTACAGTCAGGTGTAGTAGAATTGCCGATCCGCATAATTCTATAATCTTGAATTGAAGAGTCTGGCGGCCGGTCTAGCTGTTTATCTGCACTTCCTGGCGGTTCGAAGGATTCTGATAAGAAATTTGAACAATACTACCAACTAACCTGTCCGTATCATTGTTATCACTACAATTTGAATTGCCTTGGTGGTAGCACTTCTGCCATAATTATTAACAATTTATGTTTTTATCACTGATGCCAAACTTAGAAAATAGCTACTTCCTACCAACTCATCGCGACTTGAATAAACAACTTGGAGGTTTCTAGAGGTGCGACTTCGTTCCTATGACGTTGAATCTGTGCAACAATCAGCAACAATCATAAGGCGGCTTCTGCACCTGTCAAACGCTAATTGTGCTATTTAGGGAGTTTCTATTACTTGATAGATTGCTTCAAATGGACAGGCACACTACGATGTTGGTAACCAGAAAAAAGCGCGGCAAATGAGTATGTAGCAGGTATCCCGCAAGATTATCAAGATAAAGCGACAGCCGTAGTTTGAGATAATATTAGTGGTAAATAGTACTTGTGTGGTATTGAACGAGATATCTGTAAGTAAAAATACTCCTAGAAAAAGAAAGAACAAAAGCAGAATGCAAATATGATACAACGGTTTCCCCATTTTCTTCTTTTTCGTCCCCTCCTTCACCTCTCTTTACCGGTGGCCACCCTTGTCTCTCCGGCCACTCTCCAGAACCTTGAGTCTCTTCTGGAACCGCTCGCCCATATCCGGCCCCCCTCTGCTGCCGCCTGAATCGTGAGCACGTTTTCTGCTTCTCTCCAGAAGCGCCTTGCTGCCCGTACCGCCCTTGCGCTTGGTAAGTCTGTCGATTCTGTTGAGGCCCTCGCCAAGTTCTCTCCACTCCTCACCGCCGAAGCTCATCTTGCTGCTGCGACCCTCTGACTTGATGCGCTGCTTGCGCTGCTTCTTGCTCTCTTGTGGCAGACGTGTGAAGTTGGTTTCTTCATAGTCTCGGCGTTCTTCCTCGACCTTGCGGTCCGCGGCTGTCTTCACACGGCGGCCGCGCTCGGCGATCGTCGTGCCGATGCTGGGCAAAGCGCTGGGCGCAGTCAAGAATTCATCTTCCAGGTATTCATCCATAGTGCGCGAGCGGTGCAGCTTGTTGCGGTCGCCGTGTGGTCGCTTGTCGTCCTCGGGCATGAGCACACGGCGGGTCTTGGACGGCTTGTAGATCTCAAGCTGCTCTTCGCCGGCAGCGCCTGTGGAGGCACTGGCGGCACCGCCAGTCTTGGACGCAGCGATCTTGGCGTCACGCTGCGCGGAGCGAGTCTGGCGCACAAAGGCGGCAAGGCGGGGCGCTAGCATACTGTTGGGTTCGTCGGCGCCGCTGTCTTGTTCGTCGTCGCTATCTGAGTCAGACTCAGAGTCAAACACAGAGTCTTCGCTCTCATCAGCAGCAGTCTGGGGCTCCTTAGGTCCGTTAAGGGCAGTTTTGTTAGCCTCGGCAGTGCTAGCTGCCCGCAGCACTTTGTCAATCTGATAGCGCAGCTTGTCTTCGATCGGGCGCACTCCCTTCTCAAGGTATAGTCGTAGCTCGACAAGCTTTTCGACTATTGGTTTGGCATCAAATATAGTATTGTTGGTAGTGCCTTTCTTGGCAGCGCGTGCATTGCGTGACTTGACAAGCACGAGGAAGACGAGATGCTGGAGGTAGGAAAGAAGAAGCTCGTTCTTAGTGTCGAGCAACGAGATGCCCTGCTCGCTGTACTCAACCTTGGACACAGTACCGCCAATAGCGTTGGCAGAGGCCAATGATTTGGTGAGCGACTCGATCAGCACAGGTAAAGCTGTTAATGAAGTCATCTTTATTTGAAGTAAAATGCGTATATCTTGTAAGGCAAGTTTTAATGTAGAGAGCGGGCTGTCTTTCTGCTCGAAGCCTTTCTGCGCAACCCAAGAATTTTTGGCTGCTGATAAGATAAGAAACAATACTTTTTTTGCGGGCCATTTCTCGGTAGATGATGCTTCACCGAGAAACTCCATATGACGCTTGCTGGCACTTGACTGCCAACTCTGTCAGATGGCAGCACTTTAGATTGGCGAAAGGCGGACTTTCAGCGCTAGTACTACCAGTTTGCCCAATACAGTCCTATCCCAATTGAGAACCAATGACTTTGGCATGCTCCTTCCACAAATCCAGAGCTCGATCTGCCAACCAGCCTTGCAAACAAAGTGCTTCTTTTCCTCAACAATTGAAGGGTCAGCATCATTCTAGAGAATCTGCCATTCTTCATACTCGCTCATAGCCTCGCAGCAAATTGAATTGGCCTAATTGTGCTTCGCGCTGTTGGTACAGCGGTTTGAAACATCTGCTTACGCCTCACCTTGTTTAAGCTAAGCTGTTCTCTTTGACTATCTCCCATCCCGTTTCTGGTCTGCCCAGTCGCTTGGGAGTACGTCACCCTCTTCCAACATTCTCTTTACAATACTCAAAAAGCCCATGATAACCTCGACGATCTCGCTCCTCCGGAACCAGCTTGAAGCCGACCACTGATACACCTTTGCGCAATGCGCTCTCCAGATACGGGCTCAGCGGCCTTGGTCGTGGCCTCCATCTTAGCGTTGGCGCAAACCGCTTCCGCATTCTATCTCCCCGGCGTTGCCCCAAACTCATACAAGCCCGGCGATTCTGTGCCGTTATACGTCAACAGTATCACGCCGTCAGCCGCCGAAACCGATAACCGCCTGCACTCAGTGCTTTCGTACGACTACTACGCATCCATGTTTGGCTTCTGCCAGCCCACGGGCGGTGTTAAGGACGTCCCTGAATCGCTTGGCAGTATCCTGCTAGGCGACAGAATAAAGAATTCGCCCTTTGAGCTCATAATGGGCAAGGATGAGCAATGTAAACAGCTCTGTACCTCCTCATACGATGCACAGCACATGAAGTTCATGGCTCAGCGCATCAACCAAGGTTACAGTCTCAACTGGCTGGTGGACAGTCTGCCAGCAGCACAAGAGTTGCAGGACGTCGCCTCTGGAGCATCCTTCTATAGCCCTGGCTTCTACCTCGGCGATGTCACCGATACTGGCGATATCATTATGAATAACCACTACGATATCATTGTCGAGTACCACGAGGTGGCGAACAACCCAGACCAGCTGCGTGTTGTCGGTGTCATTGTCAAGCCCTCGTCCAAGAAGTATGGTGGAGAGGCTGACTGCAAGTCCGACCACCAGCCTATCTTCATTGCCGGCACCGATGCGCAGGAAATCGAAGTTACATATAGCTACAGCATATCATGGCGGAAGTCGGCAACTGCCTGGGCGACACGCTGGGACAAGTACCTGCATGTGTTCGACCCCAAGATCCACTGGTTCTGGCTAATCGATATCGCAATAATTGTTGTGATCCTAGTGATGACCGTCATGTCGATTCTCGTCCGCACGCTACGCAAGGACATTGCCCGCTACAACCGTCTGGACCAAATCGCGCTGGACGACTTTGGTGATCCGACTTCCCTTGAGGATGGTGTCCAGGAAGATTCAGGCTGGAAGCTTGTCCACGGCGATGTCTTCCGCCCACCTTCTCACCCCCTTCTTCTGTCAATGTTAGTTGGAAGCGGCACTCAGATTTTCGTTATGACCGCTCTGACCATCGCTTTCGCCCTCCTTGGCTTTCTATCCCCGTCCAACCGTGGATCGCTGGGAACTGTCATGATTCTGCTATATACCGTTCTAGGCTTCGTTGGCGGCTACGTTTCTGCGCGCACATACAAGGCCTGGGGTGGCGACAAGTGGAAGGTTAACCTGGTCATGACACCGCTGTTGGTTCCCGGCGTGGTCTTTAGTTCGTTCTTCCTCATGGACTTGTTTCTGTGGGCTAGTTCTGCCTCGGGTGCTGTGCCATTTTCCACCATGCTGGTGCTCATCAGTATCTGGTTCCTCATCTCTATTCCGCTGTCTGTTGCTGGTTCATACATGGGTTTCCGTGCTGCACAATACGAGCCCCCCGTCCGCACCAACCAAATTCCACGCCAAATCCCCACGGCTACCTTTTATCTACAGCCCATCCCCAGCATGCTGATTGTCGGTCTGTTACCGTTTGGTGCCATTCTGGTCGAGCTTTTCTTCATTATAAGCTCTATTTGGTTTAGCAGAATCTACTACATGTTCGGATTCCTGTTCCTCTGCTATGGACTCATGATTGTGACATGCGCTGCTGTCACGATTCTCATGGTTTATTTTTTGCTGTGTGCAGAGAATTATAACTGGCAGTGGCGATCGTTTCTAGCTGCCGGTACAATGGGTGGCTACATCTTCATGTACTGCCTTCTATACTTAGTGAGCAAGGTGCATGTTAGCAGTGTTGCTGGAGCTGTTCTATACCTTGGCTACAGTGCCTTAGTCTCATTGATCTTCTCAGTTCTTGCTGGTAAGTTACCCTCTTTTTCTTATCTGTCTCCTTCATGTCGGTGCTAACTCTTAAATTTCAGGCTCTATTGGCTACTTCTCTAGTTGGTGGTTCGTCAACAGGATCTACTCTTCGTTGAAGATCGACTAAGTTAGCCTAGTTTTGTGTTGTGGCTTCAAGTGTTCGTAAAGTATCTATTTACGGGTAAAAATGTAAACATTAGATTCGGTAGTTCATAATAAAAATTAGCATAAACCATGGTAATTCTCCTATATGTATTGTGCTTTATATCAAATCTAGGGTACCTGTTGTTAGCAAGCAATATTGGCTTTTACTCATATCTAGGTATCTACGCTATGAGGAATGTTACGCGTATTTCAATCGGAATCGTCGTCGTCCATATCCAAGCTAGTAAAATGGAACTGTTTCTTTTCGACTGGAGAAGATTGGCCCGTGGCAGCCAGACCGGCCTCTCTACGCCAATTCTCCCGTTGCTCTTGTTCACGCATCTTCTCACGCTGTTCTCTAAGTGCACGATCCCGAACTTCACGCTCCTTGCGTTCCCTCTCGGCCTGCTCATGTTTCTCATCAGCTTCCCTCTTCTTACGCGCTTCCTCCTCGACGGGATCGTATCCGGTAGGATCAATGCCGTCGTGGCGCAGCATCTGCGTCGCCGCGAGCGAGCCGTTGCGGATACTCTCTTCCTGAGGCCATGGCACGAAGATAGCGCCCGACATAGGGTTCAAGTGCATATGCAGGTTTTCTGGTAGCTCGGTAAAGGACTGCATGCCAGGTTGTGGGACACTCGAAGGGTCTGCGGTGTTACCCATGCTCATTGACTGAGTGGGCGTAGGAAGCATAGCGGGGCCAGGACCCGGCGTAGGCGTAGCACTAGATTCAGCGCCGGGCGTGTCGGCAGAGGCGCTGCTAGGTTGGACATCGCTGGCTGGCGCGAAGCCGGTAGGCGGGGGCAATGTGGTCTTGCTAATGCGGCGGGCATATCCAAGTAGCTCTTCGTACGAGAATGGATAGGGTGGCGTATCGGGGAACTTGACGGCTTGGGTGTAAGCTACGTCTTTGCGCGTAGAGGACAGGCTAGCGATGGTGTCGCGGATTTGGTCATCGAGTGTTTGGCTGGCAGCACGCAGTTTCTGGATGCGGATGAAATTTGCCTGGTGTGCTTCAACTATTCAATAGGTCAGCTTGACGGGTTCTACTCGTAACAATATGTCGAGTCCAAACTTAGATCTCAATTACCTTCTTTTAATCCTTGGGCAAGCTCTTTATCAGCCAGATCCAAGTCTTTGGCGTGGGCAATGGTTGGATGGTATTTGGCGACTGAATCAATTAAGCTCGAGAGCGCTTTTTCCAAGCGTAGGAAATGCGTATCGACTTGTTTATCCATTGCCGTCCTTGATTTTCTCACAATTGACTCGGTAACGATGCCGATCGATATGTTCGGAGTCGTTGAATATCAGATACCTTCATACTCAGAGAAGGCTGAAGGATGCAAGAAAAAGCTTCGACGTCACTGCACCTCCAAGCAAGGCTGAAAGAAGTGTGGGTCATTTTTTTTATATCAATATGGGCTTATTATTGCGTAAGCTTCTTACTCTCAAATATTGGCAGCTTGCAACCACCAATGAGATGCTTACAAAGTAGATTGAACATAAAGCCACTGTTTAGTAGAAGTACTATATCGAGGACAACAGTCTTAAAAACACGGACTTGATGCAAACTAGATTTCTTGATTACTACATATACATGTGATTGTAAGTTATATCTCTACGCTTGACCAATGCTTCGTGACAAGCTTGATTTTTATTTTTGTCACGTGACTCTTAGTCATCACAGTCGAGGGTCACGATCTTTGCCGAACCGCTCTGAAATCTCACCCGAAACTTTAAAGTCTCCCACCCGCTAATACGTTAATCTTCACGCGCAATTCCCGTGGGCCCTTTAATATAATCACAATGTTTGCTGTAAGTAGTACCGAAGCCTTTGCTGTCAATTTAAATAGCTTTGAGGCGCAATTGCTCGCCATTTGGGCTCGCAATAGCTTCCTCCGAACATCCGCAACTAACGTGCGACTTTTCTTGCTCTGTAGTCTTCCGTCGCGAGAGCTGCTTTCCGCAGCAGCTATGCTCCTAAGTATGTCGGGACATAATTATACTCAAGGGCCTTTTTGTGGCCGTTTCTCAAACTGCTAGATCACTAAATCTCGATATATTCGCTCGTTGAGTAGTGATCTAGCGACCGATACCTAACGCAGCCCACATAACGATATAACGCAGGTCACGGTAAAGTGCCAAAATATGATGCATGACTAACCGCTCTGGAACCTCCAGGTACAATTTCCAGACCTCTCTACTTGGTCTGAACATCAAGCAGTGGACTCGTGTGTAAGTGTTCTTCTCGATAGTCCCCCACCGCCTGTTGGAAATACTTGTTTGCCTTTACAGACTGCTAACGACGTTGCTACAGCGGTATCACCTCCGGTGCCTATGGCGGTGCTATTGGTCTTGCCGTCATCTTCTTCGCCTCGGGTGTTCCCCGTGTGCAGAATGACATCCTGAAGAAGATCCCCTTCATTGCTGGCTTCTTCGGCAAGACCATCCACCCCGCTGACAACGTAAGTTTATTCCGCTAGTCCGTTTGGTGGTGTACATCCCTCTATAAAGCATGTCAAATTAACCTATCCTATAGCCGTTCTAAATGCATTCTCTTCCTCGAATGAATGCAACGATTGTCCAGTCTATCATACTATATCTCTTCTCCAGTATTGTAGCTGCCTTATATACAAAATACTTTTCAAAACCTTAGATACTCGCTGGGCGAATGATATTCCGTACATAAACCGTTATTCTAAAGTTTTAGTGTTAGTTTCAATGATAAGATTGATAAGCTACGATGTGTAGCTATATCGACTATGCATATATGTTATTTGGTTTATATGGCCTAGATCTAGTTGTCATATCTATCATGTATGGATGCAGGCTACTATCTAGGTTCTGTGAGAAATATAGTTCAAGTAGTTTTCACTTCATAATTATCTACTCGGCAGTTTTAGTACTGTATTTAACGTCTACCTACATTGCTACGCAATCAAACGACACGGGTTGTAGTTATCGTCCATGACCCTAGCAAAGAATCCTCCTTCAGACCACAAGTTAGCCAATGCTACGGCTTACATGGGCGAGTCACAGCACCCCATAGTTTAAGAGCGTTAGAGGATACATGTTGGCCTATCCAAATTGAAGACTTATACCATTCTATAGTACCAGAATCGAAAAATATTAGAAAGAGGTGTATGGTGTTGTTAGAGAATGGCATTATTCTAGTGTGTTACTCCAATTTCTGTATTACCTGCGTACAGTCCTTATGTCCTTATAAGCCACTAGTGACGAAAGTACCGTAATTTGTCACTGCATTTGCCGTTATTTTGCTGCAAGGCTCAAGTGCCGATGTGACTTGGACACTTCAGGTAGAAATGCCCCTGTTCTAACCACGGCTAAGCTAAGCGGAAGGGCCCCTTATAGGATGTGTTTGAGCGCTGGCTAGCCAAGTTCCAAAGGTAATTATTAACATCCGGGAAACTTGTTCTTATTGAGCTCAGGAAGCCAGTTGCTACTATATAACCAACTAAACAGCCCGCTCTAAGCTGAATGATGAAAGATTCTTGATACTGAAGAGCCAGCCTCCTTACAACATCGACAGAATACCACATACATTATAAGATACCACTTCTTATCTCCTTACTCTCTCTTTTGATCTTACCTTTGCGTTGTTATACTCTTTACTTTAACGTTGCTACTTTTGGTCTTGTTAAAAGGATCGTTCGGCCTAATATTAGCATATCTGACTTAATTCGGAATCTTTGCATCTTTTTTTTCTTCGATTTCGATATCTTTGGTTAGCTGACTCTTATTAAGACTGTACTATCATACCGTTACATAGCCGTTATCATGTCTGTAGCCATCGCTGGAACATTGGGAACTGTTATCCCAAAGCGCAATATCTTCGACTTTGTTTTTGACGCTCCGTTCAAGACAGAGAACGCTTATACGACACCTTCACAATGCATCGCGCCCATTCCCCATGACCGCCCAATCTTTGTCGACAACAAGACTGGTAAGGATACAGCAAACACCAACATGTCATGTAGACATCATTTGTATAGCACTAACAAGACGCTCTAGAACGTCCACTTACATATCGCCAGATCAAGCAGGATGCCCTCAGCATCGCCGCCGGTCTACAGGCATTGGGCCTAGATTACAAAGATATAACCACCCTGCCCCCAACGCCAACATGCGCCAATCCGCAGATTGCGCCGATTGTGCTCATCCAGCTGCCTAACTGCCAGCCCATGGTCTCGCTGACCATGGGTGTCTTCGCCGCCGGACTTACAGCGACTCTCGTCTCACCTGCCCTGACCGCCGACGAAACTGCCTGGATCCTGCAGAATGCTCGCCCGCGTGTCGTAATCACCTCAACTACAGGCTATGGTGCCATGAAGGAGGCCCTAGCTAAGCAGAAGGATACGACGTATTCCGCCGCCGTTAAGGTATTTACCGTCGACGTGGCTGGAGATTCCTATCCGTTGTCGTCGGCGGAGAAGAAAACATCACCTTCTGGTCATGACTGGACGGAGCTTTTTGGATCTGCTGAGACGCTCAAGTTTAACGAGAAACTTTTGCCCGCAGAGGCTTGGTTAAACCGCACAGCTGTGATTCTGTGGTCTTCGGGCACGTCTGGTCAGTCTAAAGGCGTACTGCTTTCCCATAGCGCGCTCAACTTTTCGACGGCTTCACTATGGCACGACTCAGACAACTACCAGTTCCAGCACCAAAAGCTTCTCGGATATGTGCCATTCTACCATGTATTCGGCCTCCTAAACATCTTCATTCTCTCCATAGCCTCGGGAAGCACTGTGTACACGATGCCTGCATTCAATCTAGAAGCCGTTCTCAAAGCCGTATCAAAGCACAAGATCACCTACTTCCACATGGCCCCACCGGTAGCCGTGATGCTCAGCAAAGCTGCCATCGTCGAGCCCTACGCCAAGCGTGACCCATCTACCGGCAAGAACGCCTTCTCCAGCGTTGTTGGCGGCATAACTGGTGGCGCCCCACTAGGCCAAGATATCATCGAGCAAGTACACCAACGTCTAGGTTTCCGTGTACGTCTTGGCTACGGCATGTCCGAAGCCTGCAGCATCACCATACAGCACGGCCTCTCCGCCTCTGACTTGGCCTTCCAGGCCGGCGATAGTGGCCGTCCCCACTGGGGCGTGCAGCTCATGATCGCCGCAGACGCGAACACCTTTGCACCGGGAAGTAAGTTGCTACCCGCGGCAATCAATACGCCAGGTGAGATCTTAGTGCGC
Organism: Endoconidiophora laricicola; assembly: GCA_001640655.1. NCBI lineage: Eukaryota > Fungi > Ascomycota > Sordariomycetes > Microascales > Ceratocystidaceae > Endoconidiophora > Endoconidiophora laricicola. The sequence goes on along the minus strand of LXGT01000413.1, from coordinate 7,383 downwards.
TCGCCTGAACTCATGTCGGCGTATCTGCCGATCGGCGGGCTTATTCCCGGCGCCAAGGTCGATATGGGCCCGACCATGGCCGCATTAACAACTGACGGATGGCTACGCACGGGCGATGTTGGCACGCTAGATGCCGGTGGTTACCTACGCATCACCGACCGTATCAAAGAGTTGATCAAGGTACGGGCTTATCAAGTGGCTCCCGCCGAACTTGAGGCTCTGCTCAGCTCTGACCCGCAAGTTGCGGATAGCGGTGTTATCGGCATATACGATAAGTCGGAGGCAACTGAATGGCCACGCGCTTATGTTGTTGCTCAGGATCAGAGCCTGAGTGAATCTCAGATGCGCGAGCTGGCGATGAATCTGAAGAAGCTCATAGAGGTAAAGACTGCCAAGTATAAATGGCTTATTGGCGGCATTGTGTTTGTTAAGCAGATCCCGAAGTCTCCAAGCGGAAAGATTTTGCGTCGTGTTCTGAGAGATGGAAAGGTTGCTGGCTTCGAGGTCAAATTATACGAAAAGAAGAAACGTGACGTCAAGTTGTAGAAGTTTGATAATCACGTATCATTGTAAATATCAGGGTTAGACATCACCGGTTGTAATAATCGCCAATGCCCAGGAAATATACCGTTTTGAGTTTTAATAACACATTTTGTATGTATCACAATCGTAAGATAAGTCTCGCTTAGATATTTGATAGATATATTGAGTCAAGTACAAAAAATGTACCTGCATAGTTCATACTGCAAAAAAGAAAGAAAATAAGCAAATAGATGGTATCTCGTTATGCTGCGCGTTTAACGTCGCTTTTCCTGCTGCATCATGAAAAGAAAATGCAAAATGCCCATTCGCCCTCGATAGCTCAAAGAAATAACAAAGTAGTAAAAGTAAAGTAAGGATGTTAGAAAACATAGAAAAACGCCTTGCTTGCTGATGTATAAACAAAAAAGTGAACAGCCCAACTAAGTAAAATAGAAACATATACTGGACCTTAAAATTGATTCACTTACATATTTGCAGTACGAACTGCGTTAGTGGTCCAGTAGGATAAAATAGTTAATACGGACTTTGAAAAAGAACATATAACAACAAAACGATGGCATTCCCAAGCTAGAAGAAAGACTGGCATCTCATCGCGACAAAGTCAAAACGAACCGGGATATAGAGGAAAGGTAGCAGACCTAGTAACGAGATGAAAACAACCGGAGCAGAGCAAAACAAGAATAAAGCTTGGAGGAAAAAAAGAGCAACTAATCAAAGCGCCGACCGAGATAATAAACTAAAAGGTATGCGGTAGTATGAGCACATATGCAAAGTAAAAGAAGAAGAGATAGAATGCTAGAACAGAGGAGAAATGGGGCAAATGGACTAGTAGAAACAGTCCTAACGATTTAGATAACGAAAAATAATTCGGAATCATCGCGAGATTTGGTAATGTAGTCGATGATAACAATGATAGGTGATAGATGGAAGGATGAATCCGTGGAGCTTGATCACACCCAAACACTGATGAGTCGACGCATTCCTGCCAACTCAAGCGCTTTAGTGACATATCATGTCAGGAGCGGTGAAGTAGAATTGGCTTTTGGCAGCCGATAACAGCAAAATCTTTCTGTAAGCAGAGGAAAGAGATGAGAGATAAACCAAGGCGGAGTCAGAGATAAGTATGGAAGGGTCAGGGGGGATTCAGCTGTAATTCCCGAAACACAAGACAGTAGAGAACGGGTAAGGAAAGATTAAAACTAGACCACTCTCGTTGATTTCTCATACGCCGAAGGAAACGGATGAGATAAGATTGATTAGATCTTGCGTGCAAACATGAATGAGCCGTACATGCCACCGACTTCGCAGTCAGCAACAGGGATCTTGCGAGTTCCCCAGTACGACGCTCCCATCTTCCACCAGCGATAGGCTTCCTGGTGGCGCATGCTCTTAGTCTGGCGTTCATTCTTGCGAACCAGCCAGTAGCGCGAGCCCTCTTCAGAAACAGTCCAGCCATGTGAGGTCACGGCCTTTTGTGAAGCGCGCATTCGCTTAGCCACATTCTCCGAGACCTCAATAACTTGAAGAGGCTCAGACGGTGCATCCAGAATCTGGCAGTGTTTATCAAACAGGTAGTCCAAATCCATAGTATTAAACATGTCCGAGACGTCCAGGTAGCGGAGAGTGTGGTTTGTAGGAGGCTCAGGATTGTCGCCATTCAGCTTCTTCTCAGGACATATCAGGCGACCAACCTGGCTGATATCGATACCGCGACCGATGCCCAATTCTTCGATTTGCGGAACGACCTTCATAAGTAAGTCTATGTGATAGTGGGACATCCGCGCACCCTTGAGGTTCAGTGATTTGAGCGTAGGTGGCAGGATAGTCAAGAGACGAGAAACATCGCTTTCATTGAACATTTGATGGCTAGTTGCATCTGTAGAAACATTCAAAACAATCAAAGTGTTGCGCACGCTAGGGTGGTGTTGAATGAAGTTAAGCACACACTCAGCTGACAGGGAGACGCACTTGGAAAGATTCAGGTGAGTAATTCTAGCCGTAGTAGGGATGGAGAGAAGTGCCTGATCAGTCATGCGGCAACTGGCAACATCTAGATGGGTCAGTCTCTCTAGACAAGGGAGAACAGTCTCGTACACGGCAGCCGGCAGCATCATGCACTTGTGGAAAGACAAACGGCGGATGTTCAAGGGTGCCGTCCAAAGTTCACGGTTTTGAAGAACCTCCTCCCATGCCTGCTTGAAGACTCGGCCAGAACAGCCAGCAAAGTCAATTGCTTGAAGCTTCTGGAGACCAAAGAATAGCTTTTTGATAACATCTGCACTAAGATCCTCAACGATGTGTTCCTGAGTAAGAAACTCGCGAACATTGGGTGTAAGCTCCAAGCATCGCAATAGAGTCTTCTTGGTCAGGTTTTGAGCCTGAGAACGAGCACTTCCAGTGGAAAACAACATGTTGGGGTTAAAATGGTTGAAATCGAGACGCTGGACAATAGTTCCCAAGTACTGGTCCTTCTCAATGGCAGTCAGAAACTTGCGGAAGATCTTGGAATGGGGAATGGTGACTTTGCGGTACAGTGTATGCAAGGTAGCAATATGAAGAGTGCGAGATGTATTCAGCAAAGCAATGAGATCGCCGTTGCGCTTGGTGATACCATTAGTGGGCGTCTCAAGGTACAGCATATCAATAATAGCACCTGATGTTTATGTTAGTACTTTGGATAGTCTTTGTTTGGGCTAATCAGCAGTGTTTTAGCTTACCAAGAACTTCGGTGGGGAGATTTTCCAAGAGCGAGTGACCACCATCGGGAGTTACAGCCGCTTCCTCGATGTGTGGGATCTCAGGCATAGCCCAAATCATGTTAAGCATCTGCATATCAGAGAAGCTACGACTACCGTGCTTTCCATGAAGGCCGATTTTATTGCAACTACGCAGAGTATCGATGGGCTTCCAAGCATTGGGGGGCAAGTGGTCAGTAATAGTGTGCATGCCCTTGTTGTGGCACACAGAGGGGATATCAGAGTCATCAACGCTATGCTTAGGCTCAATATGTTGGAAGGGCAAGTTGGTAGGCGACCCTACTAGCGGCGGAGCTGGGGTAAAGACATTGCGTGTAGGCGCAGGCGAGGTGGTGGGCGACACAACAGGAGAGTCGGTGATAGCGCTCTCGGTGGCGTAGGTGAAAGCGGAAGTCTTGGAGTGGGTGAAGGTCTGGGCTAAGCCCAGCTCGTCTTCACGAACGGACGAGAAGGACCCACGGCTAGTATTGCAATCATGGGGCGAGGGCGAGCGGTTTTCCTCATCAATGTCCATGGCTATGGAGGTATTGTCTTGGCCTCTCAGTCTGCAGAGGCCTTCAGGCTGTTGGGGACCAGCAGCGCCGGCATCGTGAGAGCCAGCATCAATATGATGAACGGAGCGAGAAGACGAGCAAGGGGGGGATCGGGAGGGGGTAGCAGCCATATCGATATGTACAGACAAATACAGAGAGTAGCAGGAGGTATAATTGACGTAGAAATTGTGATACTATATGATCGAGAGATGAAAAAGATAGAAACGTTGTCTGTGGGCAGTGGAAGAAGAAGTTGGCGATAGGATGGGCTGCAAACAGGCCGCGATGACAAGACAGATAGATAGATGACTAATTTGAACACAGACGGATGATATAGTTCAGGAAAGGGTTTTCGTTCAAGGACAAACTGAGCAATTGCTTTCTTTAGTGAAGAGAAATGAAGAAGCGTAGTTGCGAAGAACAGAAAAGCAGCAGCCAATATAATTAATACTAGCTTGCACAGGTTCGGATGTGGTTTCTAAGAATGGATGCAAGCGCAAAACAAAGATGGCTGTTTGGAGTACGATTTTTCTGGGGCTAGTTCTTATTAGTCAAATGTGGTTAGTTTTAGGTAACGAGAAAGCCAGAGGGGTCTGAGGCAATGTGGTGCGGGGATGGAGTGACCAAGCAGGTAGAGCCAAATTGCAACAAGCGAAGAAAGGCAAGGAAATTCATGGAAATGGAATGGCACGTAGGGGCTAGGAGAGTGAGAATATGAATTGCTGGTTGACGATGTTGTTGTCGCTGCAGTTCTATGCTAGTGTCTAGATGCAGCAACTTACACCGTCGCCATCGTCAAATCAGGAAAAGCCTGAACGCCTGTTTGGATCAGGCCAGTCAAAAATATTTCTCCAACACCAACTCACTTCACAGGCCACATACTGCGCCAACAGCAAAGATACAGAGGCACTAGTCAGTAGTAGAAATCGGACAGGGCTTACATTAGGAAATAGAGAAACACTTTTATAGAGAAAGGAGATTATGCGGTGATGTAGAAGACAGTAACTCGGAATTCTTCGCTCCAGCCAGCAGCGGTACAGTGGTCATTTTTATAAGTAGAATGGCCATGACCGGAGATTGTTTACAGAATCTGCTAGTACTAGTCATCCATTCCTTATCTATAGCTACTTTCCTTACTATTTTCGTGGCAAACTATGCTAAAAAAAAACCAAGTCAAGCGCGAAGTCGGTCTTCTTGCTCGGGTCTCATCCTCCTAAAGTTTAGATCGAGACGACAATCCAAGGCCAAATCCCAATACTTGATGTTAATAGCCAATCATGCACTTAGCATAAGAATTTGCCCTTTACAGCCTTTGTGGAAACTCCCTGTCTCTCGGCCACCGTCTATTCCTATGCCATGCTTAAGTCTGGCCGTTGCTGCCATTATCCAGGGAAGCGGGACCGGCCATCTGAAAGAGATTCTCTCTGAGAGATGCACTAGTCAGGCCCTTCCTTGCATGACTAGGTCCGATTGTCCCTTTGATCGCCTATGCTGGCCGATGCTGGCCACATCACAGAGAAACAAAAAAAAATCAAGAAAAGAGAGAGAAAAAGGCACTATGCTAGCTGATGTCTTGTAAGCTTTCTTATTGTCGTTTCTCTACCTTGATATTCAATGAAAAGATTACTGTTACCGATGAGACACAAAGGATCCCAACCCGGTGGCCAACGTCTTGCTTCAAAGTGCGCAATCAACGCTTTTACTGTGCCGCTATCATCAGCACAGCTTTCATATTCATCTTTGAGGTTATTCAATTGTTTGATCGCTGCTAGACAAGATAACGGAACCCGGAAAACGTAGCATCAACAGCAACCAATGTGGCCCCCTAGTCGCCGTCATCGCACTTCATCATCGTCACGCTTTAGTTGCCGCATCGGCATAGGCTAGTTTGCGAACTGCAGCTCGTACTTACGAGGTGCAAATCCACAGTAAGAACTAGCTCGTAATCCACTGACTAGCCAGCTACTATCAAGTATTATATCAGGTCGCTCTAGATTGACTCAGTGATAACAATAACAATAATGCTCTGTGTCCTGCTGCAACTTGCGGCCAGCAAAGCGAAAAAATTCGTCGGTGGTTTCCCATCAATCAAGTAATGGAGATAGAGTCACCGCAGGACCCGCCCATGGTGGTCAGCAACTGTCCCTGGCTGCCGGATTATAAGTTCTCTAGATCTGAGTCTACTGAGTAACAATAGCAGCTTGTACATAGATTGCCTGTCTTGCTCCCATGTGACCTCAAACTATTTGGCGTCACGATGCCCAGGTCTGAAAGGGACTCTTTGACCAGACACACAAAATAGGCGCCCAAGGGAGATGTCCCAAAGAGGAAACGCTGTAGAAGCGGCCAGCTCCGCATCCGGACGTGGTTTAGTCTCCTTCTCGTCACCTGGCTAGGCTTGGAAATAATAAATTTTCTCAAAATTCGGAAATAAATACTTCTAGAAAAAGCGCCTGTGACACCTTAAATGCTAGGGCAAGCTAGGGCAGGCCGAAACTACGGCGATCTGCCAATGCTTCTGACCTCTCAGGGCTTACAGTTCAAGATACTACCCTGTCTATGACCTCCTTGATCAAAACTGTAAGTCCAGAGAAGCCTAAAGTATTGGTAGATCGCCGTAGAAGCAACCTAAATACCACTATAGCATCTCCAAGCGACATCTATCTATCTGCTGACCTGTCTTTAATTATGGCTGGGGCATCATATACGCATCTCTCATCAATTATATTAGAAAACTTCCCACCACTTCCGTTCCTTCCTAAAGGAAAAAGAAAACCTGCAGCTATTCCAATTCATTACATAAACATAATTAGCCTCGTGATGTTCAATTTTTCACCACTGGAGTATAACGAATAATAATAAAGCAGATATCAACCTTCCTTGCACAGCGCTTGCACCTGCTTCTCCAACTATTTTCTAGCCAACATTGCAACCTGTAATTCTAACAAAGCATGAACACTTTTGAGCTCCCCTTCCGTTATTTTTTCCATTCTTTTTTGGAGCGTTTTTGCCTCTTAGACACGTTGATTGGGTGATAACGGAAAAGCCAGCTGACTAACTGGCTGAAAACCACTAGCAATAAAAAATATATAAAAAAATAAGGGGCTAAATTATAAACTTGTGTGAAATAAACTAATAGCATACTTATTTTTCCGTTGTAGTATTGCCTCACAACTCGCCATTATGGTGCCAATAAGCGCCATCTTGGCTTTATGACCTCGTTTCTTTCATCACACTACATCATTGTTTGCAATGTATGTATCTCTCCTGCATGGCCGCATTTTTCTGATACACATGTCTACAATACAACATGACATCGCACATCTCCCGTAAACGAAGGCAATCCCAAAAAAAAAAAACACCAGATCAATGGATGGGTGTGTGCCGTCCCGTTCCGTCCAACACATCAAAACCATGATATTTACAAACAGGCTTGTCTGAGCGCCTTCTCCAAATACACCAAAAGAAAGGCGAGCATTTGCTACTTTCACGCCCCGTAGGATAAACAAACTTAGCCAATCTTCCTTCCTACAACCCTCGATATAGCACCT
>LXGT01000412.1:0-24260 GCA_001640655.1 Endoconidiophora laricicola | reverse complement strand
GTGTAGGAGGGAAGTTCGTTGTGTTCGACAGATTTCCTCTCAGACATACTATGTAGTATGAAGGCAACCTTCCCACCTTCTGGGGTCACACATCCGTTAACTCCGTACACAGAATTCTATGTTTGCCCAGACAGCTAGGCTCTATCGGATTCTCCCGCAGTCCTTCGCCAACAATGTCACCTTTGCAAGAGGTGGGTCAAGTAAATCAACTCTTTTAAGCCACAACTATACGATGCCCTATGCGACAGTGACCCAAGTTAAATCATCCCCAAGTACAAAAGGGTTGCTAGTAATAACCTCCTGCTCCCGGAGTTTACGTAGATTGCCTAATGCGTAGGATGATATATAACATCATCATTATCAAATATTTACTCTATTCGCTTTCGGACAGACTGTGTCGGATTGCAGAATTCGGAATCATTCCTCCTCTTGGTCTAGTTGATAAAATTTATTTAGGTCGTCATTGTAAGCTTATAAATCCAGCATGTCCGGAATTTATTAAAGAAAAAAGGCCGGGATTTTGGGAGATAAAACTTTAATCAGTATTGTAGGCGGCATCTAGAAGTTCTCCAAAAAGCCTTCCACTATGTTCTCGGACCAGGCTCCTTGTTTGTATGACATATCCATCTTTGCCCTTTACAAAGTAGCATCTTGCTTACAAACAATGTTTCGGCATGCGTCAACAGGGCTTTTTTTTTTAACTCATTACTCGATTAGAAATCAACTATGACGAGTCAACAGAGCTTGCTAGCTCATTGGATGGTGCTCCCAACCGGTGTGAAAGCTTACAAGCTTGTCTCCGAAATTCTCTTACCTTCGCTTAAGCATATTCACTTCATCATTCGATGGCTCTGCAACAGTCAAACTCGGTGCAACTTGATGCCGGTTCAGTCATCTACTTAAAACGTCCGCGGCCCTCTTTCAGAAGCCAACTATTCTTCTGCAACATTGATATCTCACCATAGACCCATACATAGCCTTTCCACCGTCATAAATCGCAGTTCTTCAACCATGACCAGCAACTCCAAACTATTCTCCCCTCTGCGTGTGGGCAACACCGAGATCCAGCACCGCATTGTGATGGCGCCTCTGACGCGCTTTCGGGCTACCGACCAATGGGTACCTACCGATCTCATGAAGGGTGAGTGCCCTGCCAGAATTAAACTAACGGCTTCATAACCGCTCTTGAACTAACGCTGTCTGTTCTAGAATACTATGTCCAGCGCGCCTGTGTTCCTGGCACCATGATCGTGTCTGAGGGAACCCACGTGTCGCAGCAGTTTGTTGGTGTGTCCAATGTCGGCGGCATCTGGTCGCCGGAGCAAATTGCCGGCTGGAAGGCCATTACGACCGCCGTCCACGAGAAGAAGAGTTTTATTTGGTGCCAGCTGTGGAATATGGGCCGTGGCGGATTATATGCCGTAGCCAAGGGTGCCGGCACCAAGATCTATGCGCCGAGCGCCATCAAGCTCAATGACGCGCCGGATGACGAGGTCCCGACCGAGATGACCAAGGAGGACATCAAGTCTGCCATCGATGCCTATGTGCAAGCTGCTAAGAACGCCATTGAGGCCGGATTTGACGGTGTCCAGCTACACTGTAAGTTATCTTTTTTTTTTCTATTTTTTCTTTTCCCTTTGGATTCCGTATACCCGTTGTATACGTTTTACATCATACTGACCCTTCTTTCTAGGTGCCAACGGTTACTTACCCGACCAGTTCCTACAGACCGCGTCTAACCACCGCTCTGACGAATATGGCGGATCCGTCGAGAACCGCTCGCGCTTCGCCCTAGAAGCTTTAACTGCCATCATCGACGCTGTCGGTGCTGAGCGCGTTGGTGTCCGCTTCACTCCATGGGGCACTTTTAACGATGTAGGATTCCCGACTGTGGCTGAGGCGTTAGAACAGTTCTCTCATGTGGTTAGCGCCGCTGCGGCTCTCAAGGTGGCATTTTTGGACCTGGTCGAGCCGACTGTCTCCGGCACCGAAGATAAGGCTGTCCTGTCGCACGACCAAGACAATGCGCCGCTAGTTGCTGCATTCAAGTCCGATGCGCCAGTTTTCTTATCTGGTGGCTTCACGGGCAAGAAAGCGCATGCGCGCCTATTAGATTTCCCTGACAGAGACATTGTCATTGTCATGGGACGCTACTTTACCAGTAACCCGGATCTGGTGTTCCGTATCCGTGAGAACCTGCCACTAACCAAGTATGATCGCCCCTCATTCTATATCCCCCAGGCCAGTAAAGGATACACTACATGGCCGTTCAGCGAGGAGTTCTTGGCGACTCAGAAGTAAAGTAGATTTGGCGTGTCATCCTTGTCTTCTTAGCAGCGTGTTTTGCTCCTTGATCTTCAGTATTTTCCTAGTTTCTTATAGAGTGTAAGCTTGTCAATTGTTATCTATTAGTGTGACCTCAAATATATTACCAGCGCCAATGCCTATAGCAATGAGCATACGCTGTATATTTTACAGATATACATTTGTCCACCCCGTCCCCTGATAAAAAGTGACATATACAGCATCACACTAAGATATCTCACCTTTACGTCCTGTTCGTGCATCAAGTTGCCTGCTATCACACGTCCAAATGCCACCACTACCCAGTTAATTGCATGTGCGACTTGTTCGTAGTCTACAATCGTGTCACGCCTTCGAAACTCAATCCAATCCACCTGTTATAAGGCCTCTCCCACTTTTACTTTGGTGCCACAGTTCAAGCTGATGCCTTTGAGGGATAGTGCACTTGTCTCATGCTATCGATGTCCCTAGTCTATGCCCTCCCTGCGTGTCACACATATTAGAGACATTATATGTAATACTTCGCCTTGGGGGGTCTCTATGCTAGCAAATCTATTCGCTATTTGCTGGGCAATGTCTTGCACTTACAGAGAAGGGTTTCTATTCTAGAAGATAACACTGGCCATGCGTTTTCAGACTTAGACCGGCAGATTTGGCTGTGTGCTCTATGCGCATTAGTGACTCCTCTCCCTCCTTCCCTCCTCTTTCTTCATGTACTTTTTTTTCTTATCAATGTCGGTGATTGATTGCCTCTTGACAGGTAAATATGCATGTATAACGATGTCTCATTCTCATCAAGATCTTAATTGATCATATTGAAGGTTATCGCCACATAGTGATCACAGAGCTAGGTTGTTCCCATCGTACAGTAGTGCTCGTTTCAAGCGCACCTGATTTGCATATCGTTTCATGTATAGTGAATGTTTGTTCATTATATCTCTTCAGTTTCCTCGGCCATTCCGAAACAACAGGCACACACATATACATTCTCACAAAGATATATGTAGCGTTTCGGCACTACGCCACAGGCATACTCATAAATTCTGGCTGTGCAAACAACTTCATCCAGGCCCCGCCACGATGGACAAAACAGTGTTTGGTGTCCCCTCATAATTGCACGGCATGAGCAAGTCAAACAGCCACCAAAGACAACGCATACGTTACTTGCTAGTTTCCTTCTTTGGTCTTCTTTGATTCACTGCAGCTGCAGCTTTGCTCTTTGAGATGTATCACCCGAATAAGCCACATGCGGATGATTGTATGCACATTTCCACGCGGCCATCTGTGCTGCTAGTGTTGGATATATTTTTACTTTGTGTAGCACTTGCCTCGCTAGGAATAGCATCAGAACAGAATAAGATAATAATACAAAGTGCTCTATGGTGTGTCATGGTCACTACTGTGTTTCCATTTCCGGTTCCTGTGGTGCGTTCCCCGTGTATTAACTACGCAGAAGCTAGCTTATGTTCTTTGCTTGAATATTAGATCTCGGGGTTGGACACAAGACTTAAGTATCAGATGCAATAGAGGGCTCGTGTACATATACAAATTTGCAAATTAAGAAAAATGTATATTAAACAATATGTCATCCGGTTATTCGCAATTACTTATAGCTTTCGCCTCACAATCACAACAGGGTTAGGGTTCAAAGGAGCAAGGCATAAAATTACAGCAAAAAACTGTACTAACTAGCTGACTAGTTAATCTTTCATCAAACAAAATCTGCAGCAATGCAGATAGATAGTTGGATTCAGCTTGACAAGTAAATATTAGTCAAAGTATACATTCTGTCATAATCTTTAACGGCTAAACTAGGCTTGTTTCAAGAAATTCTCTACATCCTTTGAAAGTACATATCAGTAGTACTATTCAAGTACGTACAGAGTTATTTATGAACTATCCGAAAGAACATTTGCACTAACTAGGGAATTGGGAGTTGAGATCTAAGTATTATTGCAATAGTAGAAAGGGAGGGAAAAGGTTCAGTCTTAAAGGAATAACAAGCAAGCAGGGCGAGGTCGTATTACAGAAGCAGAACCCCCGTAAAGAAAACTGTAACGAAAAAATACCCTGAAAAAAGCAAAAGCCAGCCTTGGACAAAAAGCTGACAAGACTTTCTTGCCTATAAGTTTTCTTGGTTGTTACTTTTAGTTAAATGGTTCAGGCCCAGAAACAAAACATGCTAATGTGACGATCAACTAGAACTGGTAGAGGACGCGTGCCTAGACAAGGCAAACAAGGAAGTTGAGCCTGGAAAGAGAAGATAAGAAGACACTAAAGTCAGGGTCCGGGATTCAGGGCTGAATCTGGGAGAGAGAATTCGAGATGATCCTTGCTTGCTTTGCCTCTTTGCTTTCGCTCTCTTTATAAACACACTTTAGGATAGCATCGATATATGGTATATGTTATCACGGCCGCCGAGAACATAGCGTGTGGAGCAAAAACCATCAGAGCTTACCATGTATGTATATTGCATGTGCGGTACGTGGCTAGCGAGTAGCATTACAAGGACAGACATCAGACAATAGCATGATTCATTCTAAAGACAATTTGTAACTGAAAACTATATACATCATAATCTCAACTACGAGAGATAGTGATCATTTGGAGGCTTGGAAAAGCCACAGACATATAACCTCGAGACTAACTATAATTCTATCTGTATGATACGGAGTTGCCTATTTATGCTGAACATGTTGAAAGATTTTGCTATTGGTTAGTCAGCATGGCAAATACAGACGTCACATGTGAGACAAAGTGTATATGAAAGTAATGAAAAGGAGAGTATAATGATGGTGGAAAATTGAAGATTTTTCTTGACTGAGAAGACTAGACGTTTGACAATCGGGGAGAATCTGTGAACATGGCCTCCCCAACAAGACCTGTTAGCTGGCCAAGGAGGAGTAGAAATGTGGCTTGTATTTTTTTTTTTTCGGTTTCATCTTCTATAGTTAGTAGATAATAAGTAGTATTCCCTAGTATAACGCCTGCTTCCTCAGCGATACAAGGGCCGGATGGTTGCTGACATATTCTGATCGCTGTTCTGCCCTTAGGATTGGAACTGGAGGATAAGAGTTTTGATTTTAATTTTAAATTTATAGTTATTAATATTATTTTGTTTCTGGAACAATGAAGATACAGAATAAAAGCTTAGCAAAGTTCAAAAGAGTGATGCAGCACTAGACTGTTCAGCAAGGCTGGTTAGCAATCTAAAATAAAGATAGATCCGGCCCAAATAATGGTAGCGATAATGAGATTGGGTGAATGCAGTGGAATAGTGACTATTTGTAGATGTATGACAATGCATAGGGGTCAGCAGCATCAAAGTAGGCGATCTTATTAGTTGTTGGGCGTTAAGACGCATATGGCTGATATCACGGAAACCACTCCCTGTGGTTTATCCGGACCCCTCACTTCTAGACAGAGAAAGGGAAGAAGACGAAATAAAGGAAATATCTAGAGCTACTTGTGTTTCACTGGCTGTGGTAGAGCGACATATCAAACGCCTGAAAGCCTATCGATTGGGCAAAGAGTTTATGCATGCAGTACGGCGGAGGGATAAGAACTAGTCAGCAGCGACTGTGACTGTGATTGTGACGGGCAATATGGGCGATATATTGTTTAGTCATCTCATAATAGGAGAACATTTATGGGCATGTGGTCCGACGCCAGGTTGATTGGAATATTATGCAAGCCATGAACGCTACATTAGTACACACTATGAGAAATTAGATGAGAAGAAAGGCCTAGCGAGAAAAAGGGCTGTACTCGAGCTTGTTAACTACTATGTAGAACAAACCAGACTAGCGGCAATGGGCTGCACAGACAATGAACGACCTTAGTACGCACTATGAACAGATAAGCAACAGATAACATATTTCAGGTCCCAACCCGAGGTGAGCGGAGAAGGATCAAAGCGGATCCGTATTGATAGCTTAGCCAATGCTTCCCGTTGATAGCTAAGAATAAACAACAAGAGGAGGGCAAGAAACACAAGAGCCAAGAGTAAATCAACAAGACAACAACAGCAACAAGGAGGTCAAGTAGAGCCGAGCGGAGTATGAAATGGACACAGGTGAGGTCGTAGTGAGCACGATAGTGTGATAAGAAGAAAGAAGAAGCACTGGTCATGCACAGCATGGAAAACTCCAGGTCAATGCCACGCCAGGCTGCAACATGATCGCCCGCTTCCAGGCCTTGTTGTAAGCATCCTTATTGTGTCTACACACAATCGGCAGCACAGAAGAAGAAGAGCCAAGTTTGTTGTTATTCTAAGATGATGGCTTGGAATTTCTCAGCGGTCAATGAACTGCAAATAGAGTGGCCAACCTGGAGAAAACCAAGATAAGGACGGAAATGATCAAGATGCTATTGCCATATTCAGGACCAAGGCTGTTTGTTGTTGTCTGATCATCTCTGGTACATATATCATTGCCGCTTTTTATTCATGCTTTCCGCTCAAGCTATATCACCCATTGTGGAGTCGGTTTTAGCGGCTTTGGGCCCCTGGGCAGTGCCAGAAGAACACACTAAGATGGCTTTAGAATGGCGACTAGCGTTTAGTCAGTCACGCACGCTAAGGGGAAAACTACATCGCTTTGCTGGAACAAATCCACACGCTTCTGCAAACTTTTATTTCTGCTTGGCAGTTACACTTTTCTCGTTTGAGCTCTGCTATATAGTGATAACAAAGACAATAGATCATGTGTTGGATGAGAATATGTCGCTAACCTGCAGGCGAACGAGAAGGAGAGTACTCCAAGTCGCAGGTACTTGGCCCAGATGGCAACCTACCGCCTTTAGTGCTGTATCCAGTACATTGACTTGCCATGATAAGAAACGATGGGTCCTGGTCGGTGTTCGGCGAAGAACCTGAGTGTCTAGCATGCTGTCTGTTTCTGTTTTGTCTAGCTGCTAGTACTGTCTTGAGATTAATTGTCTGGCAGAGGCTGATGGCCTAGGCGTATAGTACTATAGCCCATCGCCATCCTCTACTTCAAATAATCTTGAGCATAGTTCCGTAGCCTCTAAGCTTCGTACTCACGCTGTAATGCTCCCTATAAAGATTGCCTTGTTGCTATATCCTCCTAAAAACAGTTATCGCAAAAACACCAACTAGTCATAATGATGTAGTTGGTGTTGCCGCACGATCTTTATGGAGTAGAGAAAGGCCGACCACTTACCAAGAAAAGAAAAGAAAAGGAAAGAAAAGAAGAAAAAAACTATATCTTCATAGTTCTAGAAACTCAATAAGATTAATAATTAAAAAAAAAAAAAAAAGAAGAAGAAAAAGGAGCAGATCCTGGAAAAGCTGGTTCTGGACTTCCTAGCCAGCTCCTCTTTGCAGTTTTACTTGCTTTTTTTCTTTTCTTAAAACTCGATTTAATATTGGACTATGACAATTTGGTTCTATTTGGTCTAGTGTTATCAGCTGTAATATATTGCAAACGTATGCTGGTAGACTGACAATAATAAACTTGCGTCGTTCGTCTTCCTTTAGCAAGCCGTTGAAGCTAGTGGGAGTTGGACCTGCCCATTTAGTTTTGCATATGCGCTTGAGTTGAACGGAGCTCGTAGCTGAAGTGGTAGCTGCTTGTTATTAGCAGCTGGCTAGAGACAAAACAGTTGCTGGTAGAAAAAGCCTAGTCTTTACCCACACTACCCACGATCTGGATCGTGCTCTCTTCCGTTCCGCATATTCCGATTTTCCTTGTTTATTTTCACTATCTTCACCTCTTGTATCAGTATATTTTATCATTTCTGGCCGATGGCCTATCTCTAGCATCAATACCGTCATCCCTTTAGTGCCGTTATTGGTCTGTTCTAGGCCGTATATCGACAGCCGCAGCAAACAACTGGCCGACCAGCCCTCAGTTCTGTTACTCATAATAGTCTGTGTTAGCATTCGTCGTATGGTTGTTAATCTCTTCTCTGCAAATTCATGCAGTACCTGTGATATATTTGCTATTGCATTATATTCGACATCGCTTGTCCTGTCTAATCGCCTCTTTCTGCTCTACTAGCGAACTAGAATCCTGTGCCAGCTACTGTTATATAAATCGGTCACTCATAAGCTGTAATTCGCTGGTCTATACCCTGTCCTGAAGCCAAGGTCCGCCTTCACCCAGACTCACAGACTTTGCTAGGACGTCTGTCTTCCACTTAACCCATTATTGCGCATCTGCAAGCCTGTAAGCAGCGGCTCCCTGCAACGCTCGGTGCTTGTCCTGCTGTCATATTTTTCCGTTTCCCTTCTTTTCGCGGGTTGTCGTTTGCTCTCAAGGTGATTGTCTACTTGTCCCTTTTTTTTTTTTTTTTTTTTTTTTTTTTTTTCATTGATCTTTTACGCACCGGTTCAAGAAAAAAAAAAAAAACCTCTTTGTTGCCTTCCCACGACTTCGCTTGTCCATTGTTTGTGTCATTTGGCTAGTACCACTACCAGTTAGTCTTAGCAAGGACGGCGGATAATACGACATACCGTATTGCACACCCGCCAATACACACCAATCTCCCGTACCTGCTTTATGTTTCGCCCGCGGTGTCAGTTAAATATAGAGATAGTGCAGAGAAGCAATAACACTGCAGTCCTAGACATACAGTTCAGTCGCTACGGACGCTGCCTGCTGCCTCAGAAACATCACCGCTCCAATTATAAGGGAGTGTGCTACCTATTAGCAAAGAATACCAGGAGAGATAAAGATTCAGATCATTGACTAATAGCTAGATAGCTTGGCTATCTACTATATGAAAATGGAGGGCGCAAGTCCATATCGTATTGGCCCGCAGCAGCGCGGGGATGTTAAACAGGCCACTCAGCTTGCCAATTCCTCGAGAGGCCCTCATGAGCCATCATCATCTCAGCCCCATGTCCTGGCCAACTCTAGCGGGCATGGCCACAGTCACTCTTACGACCAGACATTCGACTGCGACGCCCGTAATTCGCAAAGTTGTGATACTAGCTTTGAACAGGACTACAATAGTGACACTCATGCTCAAGCCCTAGCCCTGGCACATTCGTACCGAGAACCTGATATCAACGACACCACCGACGACTCGCTCTTCTCTACTCCCATTATTGGCAGTAGCGATCATACTGGCCGCAGCCACAGCCATATCCACAATCTCGATCACTACCACATCGTGCCGCCACCACTATCTTCGCTGCTGCCCGTAGGCCTCGGTGTTTCTTCCGCAGTTGACCATCATAGTGACGGTACTTCTTTGATCTTGCCATACTCGACATCATCTTCTGCCGTCGACTCTGCAGGCATCGTGGGTGACTACCCACTGCCACATTCACAGTCTCAGTCTCGCGCGTATTCTCGCAATAATTCCGTCTCGCAAGGGCATCATCATCCATTTACCCATTCTCGGGCGCATTCCTTCCCAGAGCCATTCCCCGCCCCAGACACCTTCGTAGCAGCGCCAGCATCTGTAGCTGCACCTGGGCCTGTCCCAACACCACTAACAGGGCCTGTAGTACGGTCATATCCTGTAGGAGGAGCTACAAACTCTGCCATTGCAGAAGCCTCTTCTACCCACGCTTCTCCCTTGCCAGGCCTGAATGATTCGTTCTCTCAATTACCTTACCTACCCCATCTGCAAAACAACCACAACAACAATAACACTCCCCAGGCTTCGTCTCGCGATCCCGTACAACACAAGCTCTCACAGGTGCCGCAACAACCACAGCCTTCGTCTGCCACCGTCGCCGAATATACACCAGGTCACATCCGTAGTCGCAGAAACTCCAGCGACAACGGCGCCCCAAACTACGCCTTTTTACCCAAATTCGATCCGTTTTCTGCCTCCAACATACTGCAGCATCAAGGCTCTACAAGAATTTCTAGCATAAACAGAAGCAGAGCTGACTATAATCTTGCCTTGCATTCTCAACCTCCGCCCCAGTCGCAAGCTCCGTCCCAAAATATATCCCCTGCTTTCGATCTTTTTTCGCCAACTTTCCCGTCACATGAGAACGCTGCTTTCTTCAGCGACTTTACAGCCGCTGCACCTGCTACACCCCGTATTCATTCTATGGCGAACTCTCCCTACCTTGCAAAAGATTCTTTTGTAAGCTACGACAACAACGGCGACGATTGCTCCGCTTACGTTGAGACCGACATCAAGGACGAAGAAGCTGCCGCTTCTCCGCCGAAGCTGCCTTTTTCCTCTATCCCTACTACAGAAGATTACTACCGATCGCACGCCGAACCAAACTACAACACTTCTACTTTCTCATCAATGGCAACACCAGCTGCTCGATCTCGGGGAGGAGCTTCACGCTCTTATAATACAACATCGCCCCCATCTACATCCTCTCCTGCATCCGGCATCCCTCGGCAGTCAACTATCCCAGGCCCTATTGGCGCTCCAGCTAGATCCGCCGGCAGCGATCGACTTGGCATGCGCTCAGCGTCAGCACCCCTCGACCCTAATCATTTTAACAATGCTTCTAATACCACTTTTAGCACTGATGGCAAAACAGTGACTGGACCTGGCCACATTAGCGTTAAAGATCTCAAAAAGAAGTTTGACCAAAAGGGTCTTGCTGGTAGTAGCTCTGGTTCAAGTAATAGTGGTTCTGGGTCTGGTGCCACTAATATTGCAGCTTCAGGGTTTGCTGCATCCGGACCCTCTGCAGCTGTCGCTAGGTCTGGACGGTCTGGATCTCCTGCATCTTCATCAAGGACCCCTTCTCGACCAGCCCGCCCATCTCTTCGCAGCGCTATTCCAGTTCGGCAGCCTCGCGAGTTTTCACCATCTCCTAGCACCGCCAGGTCATCGACTTCATCCCTCGATATTCTCTCCTTGACACACACCATTTCCGCAGGCTCAGGTACGGGTGCAAGTTCTGGTGCTGCTGTCTCATCAACCAACTCTCGAAGCCGTCAACAATTTCAGAGACCAAGGCAATCGCCTGATGATAACAAGCCTTTCTCTCAGCAGTCGTTTGCTAACCGAATACGCAAACCACTGCCGCTAGCTGACTCAGGATCAATTTCGGTATCGAGTGCAATATCTAGGCCTGAACCTACCACCGACGCGGTACCGCCAGCAAAATCTGTGTCAAAATCTTCCACGGGCGTCTATACAGATTCTCTTGACGCTGCAGAATCCCTATCTACGGCTTCTTCACCATTGCCATCTTCTTTTTCATCACCCTCAGAACAACCACACCAGCAGCAAACTCTCTTGTTCGGCGAGGTCCCACAAGCCCATACTAGTAACGGACACGACACTGTTGGATACGGCATATCGTCTACATCCGCAAAAGATAACCCTGATTTTTCGACATCGTCATCACCGTCCTTATCAAAATTCAACAAGCCCACGACGGCCACATCCTCTCCTGGACGTCAGCGGGGGATATCTGAGTCAGGCCTACGGGTAGACACCCACACCGACAACGAATATACTACCACGATTGGTATTAACGGCAACGGTTATACTGAGTCACCCAGTGACTGGTACAGATCGGCACCATCTGCAACACAGACAGGCCCGAAGCTTCTTCTTATTGCTGACCCTACGATAAAGAAAGAAACTGTACCAACGGCAATACCAGCGTACTCGACACCGCGTACTCGGAACCGATCTAATAGTGACGCACCTCGTGTTGCCTCTAACCGTTCTCGCTTTACTGGCGGTATCTCTTCAAAGAACAGACAGCTTCCATCAGGATCTGCTGTCCAGTCTCGGCTTCCGGTCCTTGCAAACTCTAGAAGCTACCTCTCCTCCTCATCTGGCTTTGATTCCCGGCCTACGACGCCTACCAGCCAACCGGCTAGACGATCAGTCCATCGTGCCAACGAAGACCAAGATGCCGGATCTGCCATTGACGACACTGCTATGAACTTGCGACGAGACAAGTCCCCATTCGGGGCTCGGATACGAGCTGTTGCCTCGGGTAACAGGCGTGGTGACCAATCGCCTGCCAACTCTACTACAAATTCTTCTGATAATACTTCCAGCAATTCTAATACAGGCACACGATTGGCTGCCCTAATCACACCTACAGCCATATCACCCAGATCATCGCCACAGCTTCGTAGCTCACGGCCAAGACAGCACTTGGCTGATGCTAACGCTGCTAGTTTCAAACTGCGAACAGGCGAAAGTCACCTGCGTGTAGCTACCAGTGACCAAGATGACAACCGACGCCGAATCTCCGAGGGCCCGATCGATTTTGAACAGCGTCGAAATGATATCCGCCTCAAGTACTCCAAGACCATTCGTGAAAAACAAGAGCGTGCGGCTAACCGTCGTCGTACGCGGGAGCTGGCATTAGCCGCTGCTGAGGCAGAAGCCATAATATCTGCCTCCAACATTTCTTCGCGATCTAAGTTTCGTGGGAACTCTGATACCGCCATTCCCCGGACAAGTTCTGATGATGCACCTTCATCTGTGCGTCCGGGCTTTTTCAAGAAGGCCGGAGCTACTCTATCACGACCCCGAACTGCTGTTGATGGTCTAGTATCACCCATATCTGCAACTGCGCTTAGAGCTTCATTTGAACGACCTGCCCCTATTCAGCCTCCTCAACTGCATCTGCCCGGAATGATATCAAGAAATCTTAAGTCTCCCCGTCTTGGACTTCCTGGAAGCTTTCCTGGAGAAGCGTCTAACGGAGCAGTCTTTGGACAAGATTCAGAAGCCGACATCCCTCAACCTGAATCGGCAGTGTCTACCGTTCTTACAGAGTTTGAAATGGATATACAACCTGATCTGGTGTCTCCCCGTACTGTTTCGCACCCACCAATTCCTTCGCCTGTTCGAAGTACAACCCCTCAGCTCTATACACCCATTAGAGGCCGTGAAAATGATACTGCTGAAGGCCATTTATTGCCTATCAACTACCATTACCCATTCGGCGAAGAAGAAGAATTGGACTCTGGCGAGCTTTCTCCGACGCTTCCTTTGTCCCCTGTCCAATGTCGTAAGAGCTCTTCCCGTATGCGGTCTGAGTACCCCTCTAGCTTTACTGATGATTATGAGCCGACGCCCGAGTACAGCTCCGGACTTTCACATTCCACGACTGTTCGTGTCTTTCGCCGCGAGTCTGACATTACTGGGAACGTATCACCACAACAGCCACAACTTCCTCATCTCCGGGATTTTTACGATACTGAAGACTCTGTATACCGACTCATGCCTGGCTCTGCTGCTGCAATTGCCATTCGTCAAATACAGCGTCAGGATGACGATACTTCGGCCTGCGATGATGAAGTCCCACCAGTACCCCGCGTACCAGCTATGGTCAATGATGTGCGGTTTGATGCTGAAAGCTTTTCATCCCAACGTAACTCGACTTGCGAGTCGTCTGAAGCAGACGTGCCTACTGACTACACTAATGGTAGCACATCCAAGTCCTCTGGATTGAACGCTACCATGGGGGGCCAGATGCTGAATGTTCCATCTATGTTCATTCCTGGAAATCGGTTCAGCATTCAGTCTTCATGGACAGACTTTTCTATCGACAGCCGTGATTATAGCGACAGTGCTAAACCCTCGCTTGACATTCCCGAAATTCCGCCTCTTCCCGTAAAACTCGAGACGGAAGTGCGACGAGTGATAACCCCTGTTGGCCCGATAGACAATCCTCTTGTCATTACCAAGAATTCCGAGCTCTCACCTTTGCCAACCGAGGTCATGGACTCTACAGAATCCCCTCTTGATAATGGACATGTATCGAAAATGACAACACCAACTGCTTCGGAACCCATCTCTTCATTCCCTACTAGTCCACCGCCGCCAGTTCCTCATTCTAAGGCTGGCTCTATCTGCGAAAGTCAAGGAACACCTGCTAGCAGTTTCTATGAGCAGAATGCTTCTGGCACTACACTTCTCGGGTCAAGGCCAGTGAGCAGAGATCGGGCTACTGTCGCAACGTCGATCACACGCTCTAGTATGGAGAAGATTCGCCTTGTTCAGTCTTCATCTGAGGCCGAAATTCCACCTGCAGTCCCGCCTAAGAACGACATCAGTGACAAGGAACGCCAACGTCTAGTTCAAAGGCGCAATGTAATCAAGGAGCTTATTGATACGGAAGCCGCCTTTGTCCGAGATATGTGTGTTGTGTGGGAGATTTACAAGGGTACGGCCGAGGCATGTGTAAAGCTGGATGCGAAGACCATCAAACTTATCTTCCGAAACACCGACGAGATTATTTCTTTCCATTCTCAGTTCTCGCAGCGCCTCCGTGAAGCTGTCCACTCGGTGTACCAACCTGTGATGCGTCCACCTGATGAGGTTCCAAACATGACCACGCCAGAATTCGACACTACCAACATCTACCCTCCCCCACATGAGCTTGACGATATCAAGGATTTTAAGACTACACTGGGTACTGTTTTCAATGAGAATATTGAGGAGATGAAGGCTGTGCATGAGATGTTTCTGCGTAGTAGTGACATGGCAGCAAAGCGCCTTATCGAGATTCAACAAGATCCTACTGTCAAAGTATGGCTTAATGAATGCCATGAGGTGGCTAAGGATCTAACAGCAGCATGGGATCTGGACTCGTTGCTAATCAAGCCTATGCAACGCATAACAAAGTACCCGAACTTGATCATCTCCATGCTTCAGCAGACACCACAAGACCACCCAGACCGTGCTATTCTATCTGCAGCCAAGGATACGCTAGAGGATGCCATTGTCGAGATCAACAAGACTAAGAAGAACTTTGAGCTCGTGGGTCAAATCGTTAGCGGCAAACGCAAAGATTCAGATGTCAAGGCGGGTCTTGCGCGTGCTTTTGCTAAGCGGTCGGATAAGGTGCAGACTGGTAGTCGCGTACCGGAGGATGAAGGCTATGTGAAACTCAATGACCGTTTCAATGAAGATTTCATGAGGCTACAGGTAGTTCTTCGTGATGCTGTAGATTATACACAGCAGGTATCGGCCTACGTACACGAGTTCTTGCAATACCTTTCTTCCATCGAACTCGTGATGCGACTCCAGCCTAGTCAACACCCAGAACTCGAGAGCAAATGGGTGCAATTCAATGTTTCAATGCGTGATATGGAGAAGGTTGTCTTAGAGGAACACCTGAGCCAGATCCGCGATAAGGTGATTAAGCCTTTTGAGAGTGTGATCGAGTCATACTATAACCCTGCATTAGCCATGAAGAAGCGCCAAAAGCGCCGTCTTGATTATGAGAAGGCGGAGTTGCTCAGGAAGGGCGGTAAAACAACAGATGCCAAGCTCACAGAGCTTGTTGAGCAGTACGAGGCACTCAATGATACACTCAAGAAAGAGCTTCCTATCCTATCCACGCTAACAGCCAGGGTTGGCAAGATCTGCATGTCAAACTTGGTCAACATCCAGACGGCATGGTACAAACTGTGGCGCGACCGTATCAAGTCAGTGCTAGGCGACGGACGGGAAACATACGAAATTCAAGACATCTTGTTCGCTTTCCATGCTGACTTTAGCTCTATGCAGCAGCTTGTCAGTGAGCTAGGTATTCTCAACCCTACGTATAGGGGAAAAACATCACTATCGACACTATCGAGTATAGACGATGCAGCTTCGCGCACACGCGTCCGACAACCGGACTTGTCACCTAGCCAGCGCAATGTCCCGGCCAGTAGTGAAGCGCCTGTGCTGCCTGACTTTGCGCGTCGTAGCAGTGGTAGCTTGACATCGCCTTTAGGTGGCATTGGAGCCATTCCGAACATTCCTGTACCTCCCTATCACTATTACGAAAGTTACTACACGGCTTTGCAGAATGGCACCCATTCGCACTCGAACTTACAGGCGGCGTCTATGTTACATTCGATGACACAATCGGCGGCCCACACGTACTCCAACTCGCAGTCTCAGGGCGGCAATGGAAGCATCTACTCACGTCAAGCTGCGCCCACATCTCCAGAAATAGTGTCGTTTGGCTCGCGGTCGTTTGCGGCCCAAAGCCAGAGCACAGGCCGTCCCAGTACAGGTATCAGCATGGACTCCGGTTCAATGGCACGGCAAAGCTCAGAACTGGCGTACTATCAGCAGCACCAGCACCGACGTCGCGATTCCACATCGACGTACAACTCTAACAACTATCCAGGGCCCGATATCTCGAAACGCTATTCGGGCCTGTTCCACTCCGCACTCCCCGTGCCTGACAACAGTGACACTAGACCAACTTCGACCGAGGATGATCGCGTGGCACTGGTTCAAGTCGACGGTGTTCCTGGCGGCGCGATTTCTGGCCAAACAGCGTATAATATTCTCTGGCTAGCAGCATCGCTGTTCGAGTTCAATATCGAGACGACAAAGCAGGAGGCCGGATATCCTTATCTGGTCTACCAAGCAGGCGAGGTAAGTTCCCCGCAAGTTTTTACTGTTTCACAAAGTGCATACAGTATGCGCTAACAACCCCCGATTTAGGTGTTCGATGTTGTGGGCGAAAAGGGTGAGCTGTGGCTGGCCAAGAACCAAGATGATGCCAACTGTCAAATCGGATGGATTTGGTCTAAACATTTTGCAAAGCTTGCTAATCATTAAACTAACGGCCGCTGCGTTCTGGTAAACCGTGCCTGCCCGGCCATAATAAGTATATTGTCCTGGCGGTTGTACGTTTTCTCTTCTCTTCTTTCGCCTTGAACATCTGTTGGCGAGTCTTGGATATGGCAAGATTTAGCACACTACCTTTCACCTTCCACAAATTCATTTTCATCTTTATTATTATTTTTTCCTAATTATTCTTCCTCTACTTCTTCATTGTATACGACTTGGACACGCCTACGCTCTTTGCTTATCTTTCTGCACATACCCAAATTCTAGTTCTACTGTTGCAGTAGATTTTTTTTTACTATTCTTTTTCTATCCTTTTCTTTTGCTTTTCTCTTTGTCATCATATTCGGTTTCCTTTATCCATCATGTTACATGTGCACCCAGAGGTTGTTATCCCTTTTTCACGATATTTTATTTATTTTTTTATATTCTACGATTGCGTTCTTTTTTTCTTCACTTTCCAAGGTCTCTGAGTACGATTTGAAGGAGTCACGTATGGCAGCGGCGTTTCGATATCTGAATCTTTTTTTCTTGTCTATAAGGGGGGAAGAAGGGCTTTGTTTCTGTAAACGATATAGCACGCAGATAAAGAGGGTTTTTTTTTTCTTTCTCTTTACTATTTTACTTGTTTATCTGGGGTTTCTTACTATCACTATTACTATTGACACCTACAGTGTAATGCCTATTGCTAGTAGTATCATCAAATATCAATCTCACTTCATTGCATGGAGATGCTCTCTGGAAAAATACTATGTGCAGAAAAGGGGAAGAAACCTAATAACAATACCAACACTAACTACAATAGTATATATCCTTCTCCCATACACTGTACTAAGCCAATCAAAAGAAATCTCTAGCTTGTGGTGCTAGCCCGCCCCAATGGAATCTGGACTCAGGAAAACATGAGAAGTCAAGTGAAGAAAATAGATAATATTAAAAGGAGCTTTAGTGAGGAGGGACATACTAGGTAAGTAAGCTCTTTGTTCTGTCAAGTATTCTGTTTAGGGCATTTTGAGCGCATGGTCATATCAGGTTATACTGTGTAAGAGTATGTACATGTAAAGCGTACAGTGTTCTACTATGTAACAGTATGTGCAACCATCTGACGAATAGTTGTGGAGGAAAGATAAGCCAAGTAGAGAAAGGTGGTGAATCAAGAAATACAGGCAGACTTCAGAATAATGTTATCGCGATACTGTTTCAATTTTATGTTTAATATTTGTTGTATGAAGAAGCGAAAGGCTTGTTTTCTTGTACGAGAGGCTATTTCTGCTGTGCTTCTTCTTGTTAAGAGCAAGTTGCCCTAGTTCAAGAACTTTACTACTACTGTACTAAAAAAGGAGTTGGCCTTGACAAGCCAGACTATAAGCTTGATACACCTGTGGCTGGCGGTCCTTCTCTTTAGACTCAACGGTCTTGGCATACATTTCTAGTGCAAGTATCCCTGAAACTTTTGAGTTCTTTTGTGTATTTTCCTATTCCCAGTCAGATTAACGAAAAGAACAAGGCCCGCCGCTATACTTTACTATGTAATATTCTGCTAATATTCTGTTTTTATTTCATATTTCATGTCAGATATTCAATTGAGATTGCATCGTACTTTCTCAGTGTGTCAAAATACTCACTGTAACAAAGACGAGGCAGGCTGCCTGTAGATCTGCAGCAAGTAGCTGTATTTTAGGGTGGGTATCAGCAACTTGACTATTTTATCTATCCACGTCATCGATAATCAGCAACAATCACCATCAAAAGACCGTGTTTCCTATTTCTCTTCTTTTCCATTGTCTCGTGTGTCTAGCTTTTATTCTCTTTTTTTTGTGATTGTGGCGTTGCCATTCATCAAAACGCAATCAAATTTAGAATCTCTGTTTTCTTCATCTTTCTCTTCCTTTTCTTCTTTCTCGTCTTCTTTCTTTACGTTTGTGCCTAATTCGCCTAGAGTTTATCGTCAAACTTGCTACTAGGCTTGCCGGCGATTCTTTCTCTACGCACGCTGTCAGAATATCGGCACAAGCTTCAACTCGACGACTTATTTGCTTGCGTACTAGCAGTAACAAAAGTAGCTTACGAGCTTGCTGTTCCCATCCTCTTGGTGATTCCTTCCCTTTCTTCTCCTACGACTTCGACTTCAACCTTGGACGAAATCGCGCCGCGCAAAACCTCGATTTCGAATCTTCTTCCCCCACCCCCCCTCGCATTCAACAACGACGATCTTCCTTATATAATCTAGCTCGATTCGCACAATCTCGGTTCGGACCGAACCTCGAGAAGAAAAATAAAAGAAAAAGAAAAAAAAGAACAAAGCTATAATAGCCTGCTAGCTTGCTGATCGTGCAAATCGCCATCTCCTACTTCCTTCCATCATGGCGGGCGCTTCTGCAGCCTGGGCCGGCTCTGCGTCGGTCAAAGGCAGCAGCGAGACTATGCGCATGATGTTACTCTCGTTCACCACCGTTGGAATTGTGTAAGCCGCCTTTTCCGTCTACTAATCTGATATGTTGCTAACCTGCGCACCATCTACATAGCTTCGTTTGGGGAGTTGAAATGACTTGTACGTCCATGGCCACCCCCCCNCTCCCCTCTTCACTCCGATGTTAAAGCCCGTATTCCGCTTATTGCGTATTCGCTAGTCAATAAAGTCTCAAGCTAATGTTATCTCGTGTTTGACCAGACTGCACCCCGTATCTCCTAAATCTCGGTCTCTCCAAGAGCACAACCTCTCTAGTTTGGATCGCAGGTCCTCTATCCGGTCTTATTGTACAGCCTATCATCGGTGCCCTTGCAGACGAATCGACCTCGAAATATGGTCGCCGCCGGCCCGTCATTGTCATGGGAAGCATAATAGTTTCTATGGCTCTCTGGGTACTGGGCTTCACTCAAGAGCTCGTCGGCTTCTTCGGATACACGCCAGCTGAAAGCAAGAACATGGTCATTATACTTGCTGTAGCCGCGATCTATGTCGTTGATTTCGCCATCAATGCCGGTAAGTTCTGCCATCCCACATTCCTTTGCTGTACTACCAACTTTTGGAAGGTTTGGACTGTCTGTTTGTCAGTGAATCATGAATGAAAGAGTTATAAAGCCTTATAACGCAAGTAGTCATGATTCACTTACCATGAACTAGCGTAAACGTTTATCAGGGTTGGTACACTAGGGGTTGTACAGAAGCAAACCACAAACCGTCATTCATATATGCAAGATTCAATGAGCGCTGTGCACTGACGTCAAATCTTTATCGGTTAGTTATGTCCTGCTCCAGAAGCTTAATCGTCGACACGCTGCCCATCGAGAAACAACAAGCTGGTGCCGCATGGTGTAAGTACCACTACTATCTTACTAAGTATCTTAGAGTCAGCAGCTAACCGTTCTCTCCAAGCTTCCCGTCTGGCTGCTATCGGTCATGTTGTTGGCTATGCCGCCGGCGCTGTGGATCTTGTGGGTATCTTTGGCACGACTTTAGGCGATACCCAGTTCAAGCAATTAGTTTCCATGGCTATCCTATTCGTCTTGTTCTCGTCATCTGTGTCGTGCTGGGCCGTTTCCGAGCGTGTTCTTCTTCCCCGGGCGAACGCCGGTAACGATGTCCAGTTCAAGGTGGTCAAGCAGATCTGGTCGACTTTGCTCAACCTCCCTCCCCGCGTCCAAGCGATTTGCTGGGCTCAGTTCTGGGCTTGGATTGGTTGGTTCCCGTTCCAGTTCTACAGCACGACATGGGTCGGCGAGATTTACTTCCGTTACGATGCGCCAGCGTCAGCCAAGACGGGCGATTCTCTCGGTGATATCGGGCGTATTGGAAGCCAGGCACTTGTCATGTACTCGTCGGTAACTTTCATCGGTGCCTGGGTCCTGCCCATGATTGTCAAGTCACCGTCCGAGGGTGGCTACACTAAACGCCCTCCAAGAAGCATCGCCAAGTTAGTGTACAAGCTTCACGACATGAAGCCTGACATCGTAACGGCATGGATCATTGGTGATCTGATTTTTGCAGCTGCCATGTTTATGGCTCCTTTAGCCAATAGCTTCAAGTTTGCAACTACTCTAGTTTGTATATGTGGAATGTAAGTTTGCCCGCCTCTATCCTGTAGTATCTTGCCCTAGTTTGTACTGACTACTTGTTATCGTATAGCCCATGGTCGGTTGCGGGCTGGGCGCCTGTAGCTACTCTAGGCGAGGAAGTTAACCGTCTAAGCGGCGCCTCCGCCTCCAAGAGTCACCATCGTAATGCGTCGGCGAATGAATTGGAGAAGGGAGTTGAGTCCGACGTTTCTAACGGCGAGATGTCGGGCATTTACTTTGGAATTCTCAATATCTACAGTACGCTGCCGCAGTTCCTAGGTAACTTCATCTCTACCATTGTGTTCTCGATCTTAGAGCCTGGCAAGAGCCCTGAGCTAGCTGTCGATGCTCACCCATCCGAGACGCACTCTACCGATGGCCCCAATGCCATCGCCGTGTGTCTGTTCATTGGAGCTATCAGTGCCCTATTTGCAGCATGTGCGGCTTATAAGCTCAAGCGTCTGCAAGATGCTACTCTACGATCATAGAGCAGACGTTTCTTGAAAACAGCACGAACCCTTGTTTTCCTGCTGACAGATGGTATCTTCGTAGTGGACCATGTATCTCACTCTTTATACGTTCCACTTCCTCATTCTACTCTCTGGACCCCATACCATACACCCTGTTCCCAATTTCCAGCGTGATATTTAGCAAGCAATATTAGTTTTCTTTTCTTCTGAAATATCTGTAGATGACGAATGTATGATATTTATCTTGACTATCAAATTTTCTTTTGGCGGTTTGTCGAAAATTATGTTGCCTTGGAGAAAATGGCTTCTTTGTAATACCTGGCCTCAGCGATACTATCCAAGATATCCTCCTTTGCTCTATGTAAGCCCGTTTTATTGGGTGCATTCTGCCAGACATCCGAGGGCGTCCAGCGTCTCGCAGCCTCCTTGATAGCGCTAACATCGAAAATACGATAGTGCAGATGATCGACCACAGGGGCCCACACGCCTTTGCGCAAGAACGAGCGATCGGCATGGACGCTATTACCAGCCAGCAGGGCTGAGCGTGGCTTAGGCGCCCATTTCTTGATGTAAGCGAGCAGGTCGGCGGCAGCGCGTTTCGCGGTCAAGTCGGAGGCAACGGTGCGGGCCCACAGACCGGTATTAGTGTGTGTCGATGTGCACCAGTCGTCCATTTGACGTAGGCGGGCTTCAGGCACATGTACGACGGCGCCGAAGCCGACAGAGTCAACGATTTCAAGGGTTGCGGTGGTGATTATGCAGAAGACCTCGATGATCTCGTCAGAGTCTGGATCTAGACCAGTCATCTAGGAAGAGAAGGGCTCATGTTAACGATTGATTAGCGGGGAGGATCAAGGAGATGGAAAGGGGGAGGGGTTACTTCGCAGTCGATCCAGACGAGATAGCCATCGGCGCTTAGGGTTGTGTTGGGTTTTGCAGAGTTGCTAATGTCAGATTCAGGGCGTCGTGATTGCGATTGTTGTGGTTGTTGCGATTGTTGTGGTTGTTGCGATTGTTGTGATTGTTGCGATTGTTGCTGTTCTTGTTTGTCATCAACGACTTGTGATTGCGAATTTCTAGTTGCATCGTTCTTGTTTCTGTCCAGCTTCTTTGTATTCTGCGGTCGGCGGGTCGAAGGCAAGTTCGCAGGTTTTCTCATTGGTTTGTTCTGAAATGGGTAAGGAGGATTCGCGTACTGTGGAAGACGAGACTCCTGAAGAAGAATATCAACGATTTTGGACAAACAATCCTCATCTGAAGCCCTGTCCACTGCTTGAGAAAGATCAAAGTCAAGGCGACTATAGTGACGTAAGATTATGTTCACGAGATGGTTTGCCATCTCACGTTCTGTTAGGAAGACTCCATAACAGTAGCAATACGAGACCATGCTCATGTACCGCATAATGAAGGACTCCATGATTTCTCCCTGAATGAAGTCAAAGTTGTGGTACTTCTGAAGCATGATGGTACAGTGTCTATTGTCATCGCCAATCACAGCTTTGCGAAGGGTACTAACAGCTTCTCCAGGAGCTTTGACCGTCGAGATATGCGCGAGTACCTGAAGGGTACAGGTCTCACGGAGAGCTCTCAGCAGACAAGTCTGAATTACCGGACTGCAATACTGATCTATATCGGAGAGTTCACAGCCCCATTCCCTCATACATAGTTTAATATTATGTGCCCAGGCACCATATGAATCGAAATCGGACAGTTGCAATTTATCACCGTCAGATATAGACCATTCTCTGGCGTCGTCGAGGGCGATGCTTTGAGCAGCAGATCTGCGAGCAATCTGCTCATCCATTAGCGGCAGTGGCTTTTGCAAAGCATCATTTGGATGCAGTTCACAGAAGGCGCGAGTCTGATCCTCTGACGGTAAATTACCAGTCATAGTTTTTTTCCAATATAAACGTGTTGATCCTCTGATAGAAAAAAAAAGAGGCTCTTTGGGAGACGATGGAGTCAAACAAAAGGTATAAAAACAAAGATTATATCTTAAGTGAATATAAGGAAGGAGATTAATAACCTTGTAAATGTGAGCTTGATCAACTTATTTTTCGAAGAGGAAATTTCTCCCACAGGAAATAGAAGAATGTGGGGTAGTTGCCGCAGCACAAATTCATGTCACACAAGACGATTCCATTCGACCTGACTAAATGATACAACAGGGCACCTAAAAGACGGGGTAGCTGTAGACCAACCAGAAATCGTATATTTGGTGCAAAACCTATGATGATGTGGATAAAAGTTAAGCTGAGACCAATACTTCAAACCGTATCGTCTATCCCGCGCGGGACGTTAAAGATGCTTATAAAATAGACCCGAGACGTTGCTTGCCCAGATTGGCTCCGCAAATGGATGAGTTGTTCCTCTCTGAGGACAGCTAGACTCTCCATAAACAGAAGGCTGCTAGGTCCACTCGTAGGACCTAGCGGATGGCTCCTGTTTCCAATCCTCTTTATTGTCTTTGGGCTTATATATAACAACTGTCGGCGGGGCCAATAACACCCCATGAGTGGTTCTGTGGAAAGAGTCACTGGCATGTTTGTATCGGACAACCATCCATACACGATCTGAAGGACTACCATGTTGATAATCTGCCATCAATGGGCCTAACCCTCTTAATCCTGCTTCGGCGGGGCTCAACTTTCGCGCTTGATTTCTGTTAGTTCTAAAAACTGAATAAGATCAATGACTATAAAATAAAAAACAATAGCGACCCAGTTCGGAGCTAGTCTAGTCTCATGCTAATCGGTCTTGCGGATGACAAGAGCCTTATTGTTGTGTATCAAACGCGGGATGACATACCGGCTGTCGGTAAAAAACTACTATATACCAAGAAATAGATGCATGAGCTCAACCACGTGGCACCTACCCTAGAGGCAGCGAAATTCCGCTAACATTCACTTCATTGGGGGGGGG
>LXGT01000411.1:0-24377 GCA_001640655.1 Endoconidiophora laricicola | reverse complement strand
CCAGGCGTGGGGAGAGAGTGGAGGAAGTTGAAGGAGGACAGACACAGGAGGAGGAATGAGGTGTCTTTGGGGTTTCTTTTGTTTTGGTTTCTTTTGTTTTGTTTTCTTTACGTTCATGGTCTTTTGTTTGTTCTGGTTTTATGTTTTGGTTTTCATTATATCTTTTTTTTCTACTGTGAGGTGGGACTCAACAGAATTTTGAATATCACTTTACTGTGACCTTCATTGCTCTGGGTTATGGAAAGATAATCGAGCTTCTGCTCTAAGGGGGGAGCCTTAGCAGGAGGCTTTGAACTCTGTCCAGTAACCGATCTGGCGTCGTTTGATTGCGTAGCATTGTAGGTAGACATTGGATGTACACAAATTGGGACGTTAAGAATCACAGAGAGGTCGCTGAAGCTGAAGCGATTGCTGCTCTCTATGTCGTATATTGAAAGTCTGAGCCGCTAACTTGCGGGGCGCTTTCATAATAACTCGGCTAGGTATCTATCCCTGGTGTCGTATACTCTTAGTGACTTTGGTAGACTGTAAATATAATCCGATTCAATATAGTTCAAGATTTCTTCTTTTACTAGTTGCTTACTAGGCAATAGGATAGCAAATCCTGTCTTATAGGCGTAGACAATTTTCTACCTAGAAAAAGCGTTGGAAAAAGCAAATGTATGTTCTTTATGCTTGATGTAACTCATAGCGCATGATTTGGTTGTTTGGTTTTTGTCAACCCTTCAGCTACTGAACTTTCTCTACTATGATTTCCGCTTTCCTTTGGTATCTATACTACTCTTTACTCGCTAAGAACTCTAGATGCAGCTTCTTCTGCCTTTCCCACTCCTTGAGTAGCTTCTTCTTCTTGGACTTGGGCACCTCCTCACCCTTGGCATCTTTAGTTGGCAGACCTTCAGCGTCCCATTCCGAGTACTCGGCCGTCTTGAACATCTCTAGGTGGTTCAGCTTGGACTTCTCCTTAAGCTGATGCGCCTTCTCGGCAGCCTCGGCCTCGCGCTTGGCCTTGGCCGCAGCTTTTGCAGCAGCAACGGATTCTCTCTCCTCACGAGCAGCTGCAAGGGCCTTGTCAACGGGGCGAACCATGGCTTTTAGAGGAGCATCGCGGTCCTCAAGATAGACGCCCAGATTCCACAGATGCGTGTCGCGCAGCTGGTCGCAGAGCGTCAGAAAGTCATTGGCTGCAGCCTTTTCGTCGGCTAGCTTCTTGACGTCTACCTTGAACTGCGTGAGAACGGCCTCGTACTTCTTTTCCCCGGCTGTGGACGCAGATGGTGCTTGCGTAGCATCGATGAGACTGAGGACAGTGGCAGCGTCGAGAGAGCCGGATCTGGCCTGTTGGCGTACTTCGTCACGGAGTTGGGCGGCGGGGTAGACAAAGGCACGAGCTTCATTGGGAATGTCGATTCCAGACCAGCCAATACGCTTAGTGTCGGATAGATCATTCTTTCCGTCCAGACCAAAGATGGTGACGATACGGGTGATCCAGCGAGCAATCTCCTGAGTTGTCATGACGGTAGGGCACTTGGCAGTGTTGTATTCAGACACTAACTCAGAAATGGCACGCATGGCAACAGGTGTATTGAAGTTGTCGCAGAGAGAAGTGTGTACGGCATCCTGGGTTTTCTTTAGAACAGCAAGCAGCTGCTTGTCGGCTTCGGGGTTTCCTATGATAGAAGCGGCAGTAGCAGTGGTCGTTGGGTCTCTCTCCACGTCGAGAGCCTTGAGGAAAAAGTTGTTTAGTTTGTCTTCCCAAGACACAGTGCTCTTCATCAGCTCGTCGGTAATCTCGATACCGTCCTGCCACGTGCCCATGAGGAAGCAGACACGTAGAGAACGCTGGGTCCACTCTTCACGGCTCAAGGCTTCGCGGATAGTAGTGAAGTTCTTCAAACTTTTGCTCATCTTCATGCCCTGGATGCTCAGATGACCAGTATGGAGAAAGTAGTTAGTCCACTGAACGTTAGGGTGGTCAGAAGTCCAGTATGCGGTTGACTGAGCCAGCTCGTTGTCATGGTGAGGAAAGCGCAGATCAACACCACCGGAGTGGAAGTCCATGGATGCGCCCAGGATCTCCGAAGCCATGACGGAGCACTCGATATGCCAACCGGGACGACCAAGACCCCATGGGCTCTTCCATGAAGGCTCACCAGCCTTGCTCGCTTTCCACAAAGCAAAATCGCTTTCATTGCGCTTCACAGTCGTCTTGCTAGAAAGAGCACCCTCACCATCAGCCTGGAGGCCCTTGTCGTTTCTGTTCCATGGCTCTAGGCAGGCGTAGTGGTGACCATCCTTCTCGAAAGCCTCAATGTCGAAGTAAACTGAGCCGTCGGGCGTAGCGTAGCCATAGCCGTTGTTAATGATGCGCTCGATGAAGGATATGATTTGGGGGACGTATTCAGTGACGCGGGTTAGCTTATCGGGGTAAAGGACGTTCATGGCCTCCATATCTTCGAAAAAGCGCTTTTCAAACTTCTGGGTGAGTTTGGTAAAGATGGAGTGGTCGTTAGCATCGATGTCAGCGCCATACAGCGAATCTAGGTAGGGAAGTAAAACGTTGTCGGCCTTGTCATAGAACGTCACGGGGTCGGTAGAAGCAGTAAGCGCTGAGCGCAGAGCCTCGGCAGCAGTTGCGGCAGTCTTGATATGCATTTTCAGCTTGGCTTCCTTGTCGCCTGGGGCGTCGGTGTCCGACTCGAGGGCCTTGCCGTCAAAAATGCGCTGGTAGGCAGCGGCAACGTGAGAATCGTAGGTCTCGGGAGTGACGTCGACAGTAAGAAGTGGCAGGTTTTTCTCGATATACTTGGCGAACGCGGTCTGGGTGGTCGTCTGGACTGAGTCGTCGATAGTCGGATGCTCCTTTTTGAGGATGTCGAGAAGATGTTGTTGGCGTCCACGCAGAATGATTTTCTGAACAAAGAAGATAGGTTTAGCTCATTGTATAGGATATATATTCTATAACAGAGCAACGGTTACTCACGTCGTCAACGTCGGTGATGTTCATGACAAACTTGACGTTGAAGTTGAAGTAGTCCTTCATGATGCGCCGGATAATATCGGTAGACACATAGTTGCGCGCATGCCCCACTATCGAGGTCAAAGGAAATCAAAAAGTAAGTCAGAATGAGCAAGGCAATCAAGGCAATAGAGACTTACAGTGAGCATCGTCGTAGACGGTAGGGCCACAGGTGTACCACGACACAGCTTCACCAGCCTGGTCAAGAGGCACAAAGTCCTCCTTCTTGCGCGTCAGACTGTTCAGGACCTTGAGAGCAGGCAGTTTGATATGGGTAGCTAGCGCCTTGGGAGCTTTCCAGAGTGGCTGCTGGCGCGCAGTCGAGGACGACGAAGCCATTCTGAAGGAAGTCAAAGAGAGAAATGAGGAAGAGGACGAAGTCAAAGAAGAAGACTGAGACGTCAGAGGCAAGGATAAACAGGTCACACTCCGATGACGCAAACGGACGCTAGTCTGGGCAATTTGAGTGGATGTCGTGATAGTCCGGGTCGGGCGAGGCAAAGGCACTTTGAGTCTAGCAAAGCTCATGCACAGTTGCATAGTCCTACAATGGCGCAATTTCTAGGAGCAGAGCAGATAAGCAGCAACAGCAACAACAACAACAACAACAACAACAATAGCAGCAGCAGCGGCAGCGGCAGCAATAGGATAGCAATTTGTTAGCGGCTGGTTTATTGGTTTTCTGGCTTGCTAGTTCGTTAGCTCAGCACTGCAATTTTGTCTGAGTCACCCAAGCACAGGCTGAAAAGACACCATAATCTTGGGGACTTTCTGGCCCTCAAAGGATTAGCGTTCAGGCGATCAAAGGGCCTGTAAGGCTCTGTAAGGCTCCTATTTCTACACATATGTATTTCCAGAGCAGGGTATTAGTCACTTTAATGCTCTATACTTTTCATTGAAATTGAGGGGGAGGCACTGCGTTTCTTCAATATTGCTTCCTAAACAGCAGCACAGCGCGGGGCAGAACAACTGTTTTGGAGTAACACAGACTAGGCAAAGCATATCTGGTTATAGACTAATTAGGGTTATCACAAAACAGACAGCCATTGGCCAAGTTATGTTGTAAATAAAAAATAACCTACCCTTCGTTTCTAAGCAGGCGGAGGATTCAAAAATGGGCAAGTTTTCAAAAGAAGAATTTAGCCTTCTTTCTGGAGACATTTAGACTCTCTGGTCTGGATGTCACTATTTATATTTGATATGAGTGAAGGAAAACTAGGATGACTGTACTACATATAGATTCACAACAGTAATGTAAGGCTGATGACAGCTGACAACTAAAGCTACAGTGGCTGAGGTACTTCTTTCACGATTTCCAAGTCACTTTTTTGTAACCCTTATCGTTTGGTGTCTAAAACGAGATGGCCCCTTTGAAAAGGCCGGTTTCGTAAGTTTCTGACAACTACATCCGCATATCAAACTCCAGAGTCGTGCGAAGCCTTGAGTTCTCATGGCACAGCCCGTAACAGAGGTGGAGGATATTGTAGCTCACCATTACAATTAGTTAAAGCTCACCTAGACCCGATGATTCTACTGCACACAGTATAACTATGTCACCAAAAGAAGGCTAAATGCTCGGAATTATCATTTTGGGACATTGCCTATTTTTTCAAATCCTCCGCTCGCTTAGGACTAGTGGTTTTATAGAAAAGAAAAGAGGTGTGTGTGTACATGAAAATACATATAAAAAAGAAGATAGACAGGAAGATAGACAGACCTCCATCTAAAGGCCAGTACAAAGGACCATAAAGGAAACACCAAACTGTAAAAAAAAAAAAAAAAAGAACAAATAGATACCAAAAGACACCTCATACCTCCGGCCCAATATTTCGTTCTGCTGGCCGTTATCTCCGCTAGTGTCCCTACCGTGTCTTTGCACGCCTGCCCCCTATGAACCAACTTTGTAGCCAAATTTACCGAGAAGGTCGTCATGACCATCCACGTACTAAGACCGTAAATCCTATGTTTGATTGTATGAAATGATAAGAAGCCGATATACAGAAGACAAGGTCTGGTCTCTGGTGGATACAAGTAACTGAAATATATTAGTATTGTAGTCAGATTGAAATCACCTTGGTAAAAATCGTGTAAAGTAGTGGATGTCTATCATGCTTCAGGGTATTTATCTTCATTCTATTAGCACTAGGGGCAACCTGAAAATTTTTATGATGCTTTGTTCGAGGAAAGTTGAGATCAATCTTGCAGAAGGTTGAGTTAGTTACTCTGCGTTAGTCTATATCCGAAAAGTTAAGCTGCTCTAGGTACATGGCGCTGGAATCTATTTGTAGCTTCTCGTGACACCTCTAGAAAAAAATAAAAAAAATAAAAGTAAATTTTCAGCTATATATTGCAAAGATACAATCCCATTACCAATGTTACTAGCGATTTGTAGTACATCTAGCGCAGAAATGATCCAAAAGAAGGACAAATAAACTGAAAGAGTTATGAAAAAGTCCTACGGCAGAGAGATGGACTCCGAAAAGCTAAATTATGGCCCTTGAAAATCATTATTCTTAATTTGTAGGGGCTTACCGTCACTTCACCGTACAAGAGCGTAATCCCACAGCGTAACTCTGTCCTTTAACGTGTCCAGAAAAAGAGTTCATTGGCTATGAAACTTATATACGCGATATATGACTGCGCTTCATATTAAGCGTAGGTTTTACTGTCTCTTTCTTCAATTGCATCGAAAGCTCTAGTATCGTCTACCCTGCAGCCAATCATTAGCCCCCAAACATTGCTTCCCCCCCCCCCCCCCCCCACTTAACAGCCAACAGCATAGCAAAGCTAACAACATCTAGTCCAGGCATACATAATAACTGTGCCTTACATCCAACCTATAGCATCTCCTATCTCGGGATTTGCTCTATAACCATTGCCACATCTAGGCTGATTCCATTAGCCTCCCCCCCCCGCTTCTTCTCAACTTCCTTTTGGCCAATACAGCTACCCATATTGCTGCCATGTCCTCTACTCTGATTGATGCCGACGAAGTTATGGAGCCGACGCTCCAGTCGATCCTCGACCAGCGCTCGCTGCGCTGGATCTTTGTCGGTGGAAAGGGTGGTGTTGGCAAGACCACCACGTCCTGCTCGCTCGCTATCCAGCTGGCCAAAGTGCGCCGCTCTGTGCTGCTCATCTCCACCGACCCCGCACACAACCTGTCCGATGCCTTCAATCAAAAGTTCGGTAAGGAGGCGCGTCTCATCGAGGGCTTCACCAACCTAAGCGCCATGGAGATCGATCCAAACGGCAGCATGCAGGATCTGCTGGCCGGCCAAGGCGAAGAGGCCGCTGACACAACCGGTATGGGCGGTATGGTCCAAGATCTCGCATACGCCGTAAGTCTGCTTGATTGGTTGATTACCTTATTCCCCATGACGATTTCTCTAAACAAAAAAGTATCTGTATTGCTGACTTGGAGCTTCTCTATTAGATCCCCGGTATTGACGAGGCCATGTCCTTCGCCGAGGTTCTCAAGCAAGTTAAATCCCTATCCTACGAAACGATTGTCTTCGACACCGCCCCTACTGGCCATACCCTACGTTTCCTCCAGTTCCCTTCTGTGCTCGAAAAGGCTCTAGCCAAGATCTCACAGCTATCGTCGCAATACGGTCCCCTCCTTAGCGGTTTCCTAGGCTCTGGCGGTCAGCTTCCCAATGGCCAGACCCTTGCCGAGATGACAGAGAAGCTGGAGACATTGCGCGCTACTATCAGTGAAGTCAACAGTCAGTTCAAGGACGAAAACCTCACCACCTTTGTGTGCGTGTGCATCGCCGAGTTCCTGTCTCTCTACGAGACCGAGCGCATGATCCAGGAGCTCACTGGCTACAACATTGACTCCCACTGCATCGTTGTTAATCAGTTGCTGTTCCCTAAGAAGGGCAGCACCTGTGACCAGTGTACAGCCCGTAGACGCATGCAGAAGAAGTACCTCAACGAGATTAAGGAATTATATGAGGACTTTAACGTTGTCAAGATGCCGCTGCTAGTCGAGGAAGTCCGCGGCAAGGAGAGACTGGAAACTTTCAGCGAGATGCTGATACACCCCTTCTTGCCCCCGGAGGAGGACGAGTAATTATCGCTTGCTGATTAGATCATAGGCATAACAACCTAGCTAATGAAAGTAAAATAATGAATGACGTTTTCTTATCAATTTATAGTACTTGTAATTTACAGTGCACGTTAATAAGAGACATGTTCAAGATTTTTTGTATAAAGTTAACATAATTTGATATGGGATTCCCTCATGAGACAACCCACTGCGCCGAAAACACCTAAAGATGGCAAACCCTATCTCATACGAGGCTTGTTATAAATGCCACAGCACCAGATAAATAGATGTGCCATCTTTGATAATACCAATTTGTAGTCTAGGTTTGTGTCTGTCATATTTCTAGTGAACTATGCCCAGCAAACTCAAAACACTTAAAAACTTGCTAGATACGTTTGGATGTAATGTAAAAGCCATGTATTAGCTACCGACGATAGCTAGAAGGGTAGCTGATGGAAACGAAGACAAAAAGTAACTGCCAAAGAGTTTTTTTTTGAAGAGGATTATAAAAATAAAAAATAGAGACAAGAGAAGCATGTGATGAAACAAAAAAAAAACCCAGAAAATGAAAAACTCCGCCAAAGACCGAAACGTCGCAGGATAGATAAAAGGCGCCGTTGAATGCGAACTCATAAGAAAAGAAAACGTGGGAGGTTTGTGTTGGTACAGTATCCGGTCCGCCTGAGGTAGATACAAGGCATAGTCGGAGCCGGATAGAAAATGGAAGATGCGATGCAAGAGAGGCTGGCCAGCGATAGGATCTCCAGGCGATTAGTGTCAAGTCACTAGGCCTATAGCTCCCGATAATCACTCGGGCGCACGCGCCGGCCGCGGTTTTGGTGGCGATTCGGGTTGATAGGCTTGCGGAAGTAGGCGTCTTCATCACCCTGCATGCTACCCATTGCAAGGCCTTGCATGTTGCCCATATTCATGTTCATGTTCATGTTCATGTTCATGCCCATAGGAACTCCATTGCCGTTTCCGTTGTGATAGCTGTTGTTGTAATATCCGTTGTGGCCATTAGGACCCCAGTTGCCGCCACCGCGGTTATTGTTGTTGTAAAAACCACGATTATTGTTGTTCCAGTTGTTGTGCCCACTACGGCCACCGTTGTTAAATCCGTTGAGGTTCATGTTGTTCATGTTGCCGTCCATCGTACCACCCATTCCCATTGGGCCCATAGGCATTCCCATAGGCATATTCATGCCCATCATACCCATCATGTTAGGGGCCATAGGCATCGCCATGCTATTGGGGCCCATCATACCAGGAGGCATGAATGGCATCATGCCCATGTTCGGCATGCCCATGTTCTGCATGCCCATTGGGAACATGTTGTTCATGGCCTGTCGTTGTTGTTGTTGCATCTGCATAGCTCGGGGTGCTTTGGGGATGTGCGGGTTCTCTTGCATGTCATCAACAGGACGCTTGCGCTTTTGGGAGTCATTAGATCCCGTAGATGCAGGTCCCGTAGGAACATTGCTTAGAGCCAAGTTGGAAGTAGGGTTGGAGACAGCCGTTTCAGATGTCGCCATGCTCAAGACAGTGGCGGTGGGAGAAGAAGCTTTCGAGCTAGTCTCTGGCTGAGGTGTACTTTCTTGGCTTTTGTTTTCCGCATCACATACATTAGCGTTAATACTCTCGGTGGCGGCCGCCACGGGGCTGTTTTCTAGAGCAACAGATGGCTCACGGGCACGGTTCTCTAGGTAGTCTTTGATCTTAGAAGCAGTCTCTTCGTCGGCTTTAAGATCATCAATGAGAACATTATCAGAATGGCAAGCAGGGCAAACAAAATCACTGAACATAAGAGCATTCGTGATACAGTTATTACAGAACGTCTTGTCACAGCAAGGAGTCTTTGTTGGCTCAACGAACATCTTTTTGTCAAGAGAGCATTCAAATCCAAGTTGTTGAAGGGCCTTGTCACCCGAAGTTTCCAACTTGGAAGCGTCGGCTGATGTTTTAGCCTTTGCCTGGAAACGTTCCCACGACACCTTATCAGGTCGGGCAATGACATAATCTCCATCCGCGTTGACCATCACACCAGCAGGCCGTTTCCCTTCCTCATCATCACCAGATTTTGCCAGAGCTACAGACCTGTCGACCGTAGTCAGAAATGACCGAGGGATACCAGTGGTACGCTTAACGCGAGGCCGATTGTCATACTCTGGGTCGTCATTTGTCGGGCACTGCTGAATCCAATGGCCCTTCTCACTACAGCGGTAACAAACATAGCCATTGGGGGGTTCATGATCTGGGATATTAACCACACGCTTGTTTGTAGGCTTGACATACACCGGTTGTTGGCTACAAATATACGTTAGCTTATACGTGCCCGTGGTTATACAAAATTACGGATACTTCGAAACTTACTGAGCCATTTCTTCTTTTTGTACAGTCCACTGAGCAGACTGGGCTGCAAACATGGCCTTCATTTTCTCCTCTTCTGTCATGTTCTCGTTGATTTCCATGACGGGAGTAGGGGGTGCTCCGGTGGCAGGCTTGGTGACAGCTCCAGGCTTTGGAGCATCTTTCTTGAACCGGGCATTGACGGGCATTTTACCAGAAATATAGCGAGCAGCACGGCCGCCGCCGGGGCGAATGGGAGGAAGACGTCGAGCTACAACGGTAGTCGACCGGGGAATGATAGTAGTGTCGTCATCGTATTCTAGAGTAGTATTGATATTAGTATTAGCGTATGCATGTAATACGGGTATCAAAGTACCGCGCATAGAGATAAGTAAAAATTTACCTTCCGCGCCGTCGTCGGTATAAATCGCAAGATCAAAGTCGGTTCCATCGCCAAGACCGCTCTTGGTGATGATCTCACGCTTCAGCTCAAATACGCTGATACCGGTACCGTCGAACTCCACGCGAGTGGGCTCTTTTTGAGACTTGAACTTGAAGAAGACTGAGGACGACATGACGTGACTATTTTTGAGGATCGAGGGAACCTAAAAAGATCTGAAGATCAAAATATTCCAACAGTCAACTGAGGGAGTATTTATGGATGATAATCGGGGGTTTAGATATAGCTCAAACTAGAGTATCGAGCAGAACGATAGAGAAGGGGCAATGTAGACACTGATAGAGGTTCTAAGAGTTCAACAAGAAGATGATTTATCGATGATATGATGCAGGCTTTGTAGAGTTGTCCACTACTCAGATTGAACTTTTTTACTTCTTTTTTTTCGCAATAGACGATAGGTAGTATGAATCAATCTCAGACAAGAGTTCGGGTTCGAATATTGCAGGTTTCGATAGAAGCAGATAGTCTCAAATACGGCAACAGTGTATATGCCGTGCCGATTGGCAGGTCAAAAAATAATAGATATCAATTATACTGAATTGATTCTGATTCCACCTAGTGACCAATAAAAAAAAAAAGTGCCTTCTCCCAGAGCAACCGGTTCTCAGTAAATCCACACCCGTAATTTTCCTCCTCCAATACGTCAGCTGCAATAGAATGATAAGATGTAGAAATGATAACGATATTAATATCGGTGTATTGTGATGCAAAAGTAAAAGAAGAAAACTAGACAAGCTGAGCACTTTTTTAAATAACGCAGTGGTCAAAATAAAGGAAGAGCTATCACCAAGTTGCAGGCCCTATAGAGGATCTGTAAATTACAAACACGGTCAAAGAGGAAAAAGAAAAGAAAAGAAAATAATGTCCACGGATCAAATATATATTACGAGTCGTCAAAATCGTGCGCGAAAGCGAATGTTGTTGATGTCGATGAAAGTGGTTGTATCGTGACTGCGTGTTGATGGCGAATGATCGATCCGATCGGAATAGAGATGAAGGAGGAAGAAATGATCAGATTGCAGCGAGGATGGGATACCGTAAATGAAGTATACGCACCACCAAAAACGGCTTACTCATGAAACAGCGTAGCAAAAAAATGACTAAGCGAAGGAGACGCGTTCTGTGCTTTCACGTGACTTCATCATGTGATGTAAGCTATGACTTACTAGCCACCCGTACCTTAAAGCAGCGAAATAACCCTACAATCAAAGCAGCTGAGTCCTTTTTCTTTGCGGACCCTGAATTCTATGTTCTTTAAAGTAAAAACCACCAGATAGATAAATGTATTGACTAGTAAAGGTGATATTCCAATGTTTCTCTAATTCTCAGCTTGATATCTTTATACCTGGATCATCCTCCTCTTATTTGGTTACAGTTCCCAATCCATAACAGTAAGTGGATACTTCATTAGTAAGTTCGCCTATCCGATGAGGCAGATAGATGGTTTGCCTTGGCAGCCTGGTGGTTTTCTTGGGAACCTGGTAGTAATCTTGATTCTGGTAGTTTGCCTTGACAGCACGATGCTTGTTATGAGTATTGAGCGAAAGGTTATATATAAAGTTATATGAAATCCCTTACTGGACAGAAGGGTTCACGACGAGGCTCTGAGAACAGAGTAAAGTGGATACTGGTGACCAACCCTAGCGGTAGGGGTCAGCGTCAATCAGCATGTTAGTTATCGCAAAGCTTCATCATTATTCCATAGCAAGTTGCACCTTCTAGATGTGAGAGGCGGCAAAGCAAGGCGTTATATGCAGCCAATATATGATTACGAAAGAAATGTAGATTGGGCTTCGTTTTCTATATGCTGCTTGGGTGAAGTCCCTAAGCAGTTTTGCGCGTAGTAGGCTTAGCTTAATAAAGCCCCACCACGGTAGCTCTAGCAGCACCGTAGAATTCCCACATAGAAGGCCATGGGACGCTGGTCGGGCCCTCTAGAGGCAAGTGCAACAAGGTATTTCCAGAATCGGCTTGGCTAGGGCGCATTTCACGGGCGAGTACAGCTTAGTGATCTTTTTTTCTCCATTGCGCCCATTCGCTGCCCTGCCGTTGTCGAACCCGGGCGATCAAAGAGCACCACTGCCTGAAGTAGAAGGTGAAGGTTGTTAGAGCCATCTCTAGCAACAGTAAGAGCGTCAGCAGTTGCATAATGCCCCGCACCTTCCTTCTTTCGAAGCTCCCGCGAGGCGCCAGCACAACACGCCAATACAAACACTATTTAGTCCGTCGTATCTCTTCCAACCTATCGCCATATCTGTTCTCACATTCTCCATTTTGCACTTCTCACACTTCCATATCCCGTTTACACCCCGTTCAGGCTTCAACGGCGTCTCTGAACCTTTCTCGACCATACCTTACCGATTCTATCCGCTACCATCAAGCCCGCAAGGTCACCATGGCTCCCCAGCTGGACGGCTTCTTCAAGCAGGTCGACGACTCGACCAACGACTTCATTGATCGCTTGCGCAAGGCTGTTGCCATCCCCTCCATCTCTGCCGAGGAAGCCCGCCGCCCCGATGTCGTGCGCATGGGCCACTGGCTAGCAGACGAGCTGAAGTCTCTTGGTGCTATTGTCGAGCTTCGCGACCTGGGTGAGCAGCCTGGAAAGCCTGGTCTGAACCTACCTCCCTGCGTCCTGGGTCGCTACGGCAGCGACAAGAGCAAACGCACCATTTTAGTCTATGGTCATTACGATGTCCAGCCCGCCGAGAAGAGCGATGGCTGGGCTACTGAGCCCTTTGAGCTCTCTATTGATGAGAAGGATCGCATGTTTGGCCGTGGTTCTACAGATGACAAGGGCCCTGTGCTAGGCTGGCTCAATGCTATCGAGGCTCACCAGAAGGCTGGCATTGATTTCCCCGTTAATCTGTTGATGTGCTTTGAGGGCATGGAGGAGTACGGCTCGGAAGGCTTGGATGACCTCATCAGGGACGAGGCCCAGAAGTGGTTCGCGGATGCAGATGCTGTCTGCATTTCTGACAACTACTGGCTTGGTACCGAGAAGCCCTGCCTGACCTACGGTCTGCGTGGCTGCAACTACTACTCCATTGAGGTCTCTGGCCCTGGT
This sequence comes from Endoconidiophora laricicola, assembly GCA_001640655.1. Taxonomy (NCBI): domain Eukaryota; kingdom Fungi; phylum Ascomycota; class Sordariomycetes; order Microascales; family Ceratocystidaceae; genus Endoconidiophora; species Endoconidiophora laricicola. The sequence goes on along the minus strand of LXGT01000411.1, from coordinate 11,428 downwards.
GCCGATCTTCATAGCGGTGTGTTTGGCGGCACTGCACAGGAACCCATGACCGACCTTGTCAAGCTCATGGGCCAGCTTGTGGATGTTGACGGCAAGATCCAGATTCCTGGTATTATGGAGCAGGTTGCTCCTGTTACCGCTGACGAAGATGCCCTGTACGAGAATATTGCCTTCACTATGGATAATATTTATGAGTCTTTAGGCAGCAAGACCACTATTCACGACACCAAGAAGCCCACCTTGATGGCCCGCTGGAGATACCCATCGTTATCGCTTCACGGCATTGAGGGCGCATTTTCTGCCCATGGTGCTAAGACGGTCATTCCCGCTAAGGTCATCGGCAAGTTCTCTATCCGCTCGGTCCCTAACATGGAAATCGAGAAGACCAACGATCTGGTTGTCAAGTTCGTCCAGGAGCGCTTTGCTGCCCTGAACAGCAAGAACACCCTGAATGTATATGCTCAGCATAGCGGCAATTGGTGGGTTGCTTCGCCCAAGCACTGGAACTTCTCAGCTGCCGCCAAGGCCGTTGAGCGTGTTTGGGGTGTCGAACCTGACTACACCCGTGAGGGTGGAAGGTAAGCTAAACCCCAAGGCAACCCAAGAGCCCAAAGAACTAGACACTGACAATATATAGCATACCCGTTACACTGACCTTTGAGCAGGCTACTGGCAAGAACGTCCTACTGTTGCCCATGGGTAGCTCCACCGACGGCGCTCACTCGATTAACGAGAAGCTCGACAAGCGTAACTACATTGAAGGCATCAAGCTGTTGGGTGCCTACCTGCACTACGTTGCCGAGGAGCCCCAGGAGTAAAAGAAGACAAATTACTGCAAAACTCTTCTGTTCTACGTTGTATAAGAACTACAAAAGGTCCTTCCTTTGCGGCGTTCTTCCTGATAACCGGGTAGCACTGGCAAAACACAGAGATCCCTGTTTCTTTCATACCCCACTACTAAATTCAACTATGAGCTGTGATAATATCAGACGTCTTGAAAGTTTCAAGTATGCTAGTACTGGTCTGATAAGGCCATGGATAGTAGCTAGTCTGCAATATTTATTGTAATTAGAACTGCTAAGGCTATGATGTGATGTGTCAATAACCTACACACTAAAGCCATTTTGAATGAAAATTACTACTATAGGAGTAAACAACAGCAAACCCTAAAAAAACTAAGGCACTTTGGGGGGAAAAACGCTAGTGAAAACACGTAAACGTACTTGATTGGTATATCTTCAAGTTTTAGGTGTGTTTTTAAACCTTATTGCTTTTTCACATATTACGGTATATGAGACTGCACAATGAATAACTAATAATAAGTTGTAGTAGAACAGGCGGTCTTTGCCTTGATGTGCAGCCCCAGAGTATTCCGACTGACGATCTACGACCAAATTGGGCGGGAGAATCCTACGGAAGCATGCAGAGCTTCCTTCAAATTTCATGACATCATTACAAAAAAACCTGCAGACCCCGCCTCATAGAGTTTAGGTGTGTCTGCAGCCGACAAACAGTGTAGAAAGCCTCCAATGAAACATCTGCTACAAGGTAAGCATGTCTAGGCCATTATAACTATATAATAGTGGTAGTGGCAGCTATCTTGGCAGGTAGCCTAGTAGGTAATGGCGATGTAGTATCAGCAATGATGCAGCACTAATATATGCATGGAGGACCAGTCCGCGGCATGAAAAACACATCGCAAATTCCCAGCTCGTCGTCCACCTCAGCAACAGTTGAGTGAACGTGTGTACAGCCCTCCTCAATGCAGTATTTTCCAATCTTGTATTGTGATTCTTCCTCAGCGACGTCGAGGTACTTCCAGCCAATGTAAGCTTTGCAACACAGACAGGACAGGTCGGCGATTTTGTGCCAGCCGGTAGTCAGCTGGCGCTCTTGCACGCGGCCCAACATGACATTCGGCAGGTTTGTTTCAGGCCCTAAGCCGATATGACTGGGCGGTGCCACCAACATGCAGCGCCCAAAGCGGCCGCGGAAGCCGTAACTGACCACGAGATCTTCAAAGACGAGGTCGTGGCGGCAGTTGTTGCAGCGGATGACGTCGGGGGCAAGACAGCGTATGGAGCGCAAAGGAGGCGGCGCGAATGGGTTGAAGTCGGGGTGTAGGTACGGGTTGGCAGCCGTGATGGAGCCAGCGGCGAGATGCTCAGTATAGGGTGCAAGCGAGGTGGTAGTTACAGTTGACGAGGAAGAGGACGAGATGGTGGACGAGGCATTGCTGGAGGCGCAACGCAAGCGACTAGAGACTGATGCTGCATTGATGATTGTGTCTGGAAGCGCGGGGATAAGCTGTTTTGGCTCAGGTGGCGGAGAACCAGACTTTTTCTTGCTTCTCCAAAAGACCATGTTGTGTCGTCGCGGAGAAGGTGGTGCTATACCAGATTATGCGGAGGATACACTACTTGTAGGAAAGCGTTGTTTTGTTTTGGTTCGTGACGGGAAATACGGTTTTATAGAGGTATAATCTTCGAAAGTAAGAAGGAACCCAGTGCGGTTCTTTGGGCACCTTGGAGAGCCTGTAGCTACTCAAAAGGTTTGGTAATGAAAGACTAGATCACCGCAAGATGGTGTAGATAGACAGGTTGTCTTGGTGAACTGGATGATGCCGTTTAGTCACAAAGAGAATGATGATACAAGGCAAGCAAAGCTTTGGGGGCCTCAAGAACTACTAGAAAGCTTGGATATCATATGTCAAGGGAGCGCCACTCGACTATATAATGGGCAAACAAAAGGCCTCCGCTCTCCCCAAGTAGAGTTCTTCGAAGCTTGACACATCATGGCAATGATCTACAGGTATTACTAGGACTCCCTTACAAGACTCCTGGATCCTAGCCTCATTCTCTCGATTGAAGGGTAATCATGAATCATGGGTTCAAACAGAATACAAGAAAGAGAAATTGACTCACGTTCGTCTCTTCCACACAAGACTTACACGTACATAGGCGGCATCTTTGCAGACAGTTGTAATATGTAGTAGTGTCTGCGAACCCTTTCAGGGTCTGATGACAGAGGCGCTAGTACTGTACTAGTGCATGATGGCTCTCTAGAAAACTACAGTTTTAGGCCTAGTCGTCCTTTGATTGACACCTAGAATGCGTACACTAACGGCTCAGTCGGCTCGTCGATGAAAGCCTTTCCACAACACAAGATCGACGCTTTTCATTATCAACTGATCCTGCTGCTTTAAAAATTCAAGCGGGCCTGTTGATCGCTTGAACTGAACAAGACTTGGTTAGTACACAGGCATGCCATTGGCTCGACTGGATAGATCAACATCCACGATGGATTAGGAGACCCAATAGGACGAAGCTACTAGCGACGGATTGACTGCCAAGTGCAAGGATAGATCGGTGTACTGGTTATACAGCATTGCCATGCTTTGCCGGAGCGGGCACGAGAGAAAGTGGGTGGGCAACTGAGAATTTATGTTCAAGCTACGGACTGTGTCAGCCGTAGACAGAGAAACAAGTAGAAATATAGGCGGGATGCAGGCTATCAGCCTCGTCTGGGGATATATGGGTGGCAGCTCTGGTACTTACTTTTCTCACTATCCAAATACACAAGATTCTTAAGGGGATACTTGTAGTAATCATAAGATTCTCTTAGATGAGTTGCCTGTTCCATTTTGCGTGGCCTGCATTTTTTACAACTTACACCGGGCTCGACATGGGCTCATGAAGCTAATCTACCTGCTGCATCGCGCTGCATATGCATGTGCACTGCATGCAGAGCCTAGCAACAGAAATGAAGCACCAGCCTTTATTAATACCCTCCAGTCTTCACCGTCATCCAAAGAGTAGCACCTGTAATGACTCTACCGGTCGTGTTAGTCGTACATCTCATGGAATTGTCTTCTACTTGTAGCATCGACCATAGAACAACAAAGTAACCTACGAGACTCCGTAGCCTGTAGGCTAACTCCACCCGTTGTGTCTTTGCTGTGCGGCATGCTGAATTGTAAACACAGGCTGTCTCTTTGTCTCCGTTTTTCCCTGATCTATACCGAACTCCGGTTAGGCTGGGGCCCACCTGGGTCAAGGCTGAGGTGCCCAGTTGGGCTCAGACTAAACTGTGACCGTAACTCAAGCCGATAAGACTAGCCAGTGCTACTTGCGCCGTCTCCAAGAGACGCAACGGATGGCTGAACTAATGTTAAATCTTTTTTATTTATTTTTATTCACTTATTACTTGATTTGATGTTAAATATGACAAGTTGATGTTTACTCGCCGCGCTGGTTGGTGAAACCAGCACATGCGATCAGGAGGACATTTCTGTGACAAATGCAACCACTATACATCATCCCATTACCATTTATCAAGCTAACTGACTCCATGGGAACGGCTTGGAAACTGAGTTGCAGGCTGTTACGTTAGGCTTTTAGTCTCAGACAATAGAAGAAGCCTAATCCTGCATCTCCAAGCGTCCGGAATGAGACCATTTCTGTCCATGTTATTTCCAGGCCGTGAGAGACAGAAAGTGTGTGTCGGTCGACATTGTAGAAACATGCCGAACCTTCTCGCAACTTGACAGAACATGATAAGGGGCGCTGTAGCTTCTGTATCTCCAGGGGTGCTAGGCCAGTGCAGGAGCGCTGGGATTTCGACTGTAATTGAAGTGGGCTAGCTGTAGTAGTACTAGATCGAACAGTATGGCGCCGAAGTGCTACAGACAAAGGCGGTGGAGAGGACTTCTTTCCAAGGATTTTGCCAGTCTATAGAACGGAAAAATCTAGAAAACCCAGCCGTTTCTCTCCCTTCTCTCTATTTTTGCTTGCAACACACAACATTCAGACTCGAATACGCAACCTTTGCCAACCACCACAATCACCATACCATCGAATTTTGTGATTTTCACACTGCAAAGTCCCTTTATTTGAGACATCAACCCACACTTCCCCAAATACCAACTTTTAAACAAGTTCTTTTGTTGCCGATAAAGCAATAAATCTCCCACGCTCGCCCGAGATCAAACGTACCCCGGCTTCTTTGTCTCGACTCGAAACATCACAATCTCAATCACCGTCAACATCATCATCGTCACCCGCTGATCGCCGTCTGCCTCCGACCTCGATCATCACCGCTCTCCTCCGCCGATCTACCATTTAATACAAGTGCCAACGAGGCCACCCTTTTTGCTTCTCCTCAAAATCGCCACACTGGAATAACAGGAGTCATGGCGCAAATGAAAAATTCTAGTATGACCAGTAATAATTACTTTGGCAACACTGACACCGCTCAGCATGCGTCGGTGCTCGCCAGTTGCTACATTGTCGATTCTTCCGCCAACATTTCCGGTCTCCATTACTCCACTACCGGGGTCACCGGTACGTTCAAATCATCGAGTTTTATTTCTTCACCGCTTACTAACACCGTGTTATCGTAGGGGCCGAGTGGTATTCCTGAGGTCCCTTCCTTAGACGTACCATCACCACCATCAAGCCCCCCCCTCGCTGCCTTCAACTCGTTTGGCCAGATTACCATTATGCCCAAGCCGGGCCGTGGATCTAGCGCCAGACGCAGCAATAGCCGCGCGATGCGAGGGGGGGCTGCACTGACTATCAGAGAGGATTGTGAGAGATTCTTCTGCGAGACTATGGCGGCTGTGTTCCTGGGTGAGAGGGACTCGGCCCAGCCTATCTCGGGTCTGAACAGTGTAGACACATACATGCCGACGCCGCCCGAGGATGCTCCTATCGGCGCCGGTCATGGCGGCTACCACAACTATAACAACGACAACAACTATTATGGACACTCCCGTGATGGTAGCATCGGTTCCCTGTCCTGCCCGCCCATCTGCCCCGTCGTGGCCTGGGCTGAGATTTGGGATTTCCAGGGCGGTGCTAGTTTCCGGGCCTTTGTATCCGAAGATAACGGTGCGAGAACGCTATTTGTATTCTTCCACGATAGCGTTGTTCCTCTCGACCTGAAGCCTGCGTATGTGTTTTCAAACTTCATCAGTTACTCTTGGAACCCAATTTGCTAACACTCCACAACATGCGCTTAGTCTTATGGCCATTATTGAACTTGCCGATGGGCCTCTCAACTGCGTTGATGTTGCTATCCTCATTGACCGTCACACCAATCAGGAATCTGCCAGTGCTTTGATGCGCAGCTTGCAGTGGGTTGGTTTCGAGCTAGAAACGTTAGAGCGGTGGGGAAAGCACGTCGACATCGTTAGCGACCGCTGGCAAACTATGCGCATGGAGATTTGAAAGGACCAATCCATATCTGAACGGAAACGGAAGTAGCGTCAAGATTACAAAGCTCTCGAAAAGGAGATTGATTGAGCTTTTGTGTGCTGATTAGTGATTGTTTTCTGGTTTGTAATCCTTTTTTTTTATTCTTTCTTCTTACTCTTTTCCCCTTAGCTTCCCTGCCCCTTTTACGTCTCTAGTTGCTTGGAAATATCACCAATGGAGCGACCTCAACTTGAAAGCCACTGGATATAGCTCGATAGTGCATCTGCATATCCCACGGTAGCTCCACTGTGAGTTTGTTTTGCTTGCTGTTGTTTGTCTTGTTTCTTTTGAAAATTTTTGCTCGATCTTTTTTTGCTGTACCTTAGTCAACAAATTGCCAATCTTCTTTCTAATTACGTTCACCATGTTGCAAATTGTTACTTTGTTATTTGTATCATTAAACAAGGTCTCTATATTATATACATCTGTTAATCTCGTAAAGTCTAGTGACTGTCTTGGTTATACCATCGTGATATCGTCGTTGCATCTGTAGTATAGTGTTGTGTTCTTACACCTCAGCCTCAAACTGCCGGACCTTGAGGCCATTTTCTTGTAGACAATCCTTGACCTGCTTAACCGTATATTCGCCCCGGTGGAACATGCCAGCACCCAGCGCAGCATCTGTCGAGGTCTGCGTAAAAACATCGGCGAAATGAGCAGGAACACCAGCGCCGCTAGAAGCGATGACGGGAATGCGCACGGCGTTCTTGACCTGCGTGATCAGCTCGGTATCGAAGCCGCTGTTAGTGCCGTCCTTGTCGATGCAGTTAAGTAAAATTTCGCCACAGCCCATGGCCTCGACGGCCTGCGTTAACTGTACGACATCGGTATCGCGCGTTTCTCGGCCACCCTTGATGGTGCAGGCATACCAACAGAACTTCTCTCCGTTGGGACCGGGCGTCGTGGTCTCGATTATGCTGTGCGTGGTGTTGGCTGGCGATGCAATGTACACGCGCTTCGGGTCGACGCTAACCACAACGGCTTGGTTGCCGTAGGCCTGTGAGATCTGTTCGATGGCGGTCTTGCCTGACAACTTGCGACCAGCAGCATAGTACTCTTCAGCAGCAAGCACAGCGTCGGAGCCGATGGAGACCTTGTCGGCACCGGACTTAAAGTACATGGTGGCAATCTGAAGCGCCGAGACCTTAGTACCGTCAACGTCGACTGTGTCGCGGATGCCACCGCCGATGGTAAGCGGCACAAATACCGTTTTGCTCGTCAGCTGTAAGATCTCCAACATGGGCACATCGGCTACTGGTAAGTCACGGAAACTGGTGATGTTAAGGAAGGTAATCTCGTCAGCACCCTGCTCGTAGTACTTCTTAGCCATCTCCACAGGCTTGCCGAGGTTGCGCACATTTCCGCCATCCTCCTTCTCGCGCACATCGTACTGGTCGCCCTTAGTAACCACCAGATCGCCCTGGTCGTTGGTGCGCACATCCAAGCAAGCAATGACACGGCGGGTCAACGAGTCGCAGAACAGTTCGGGCGAGAAGCCTTCAGCCGACCGCACAAGGGCCTGGGGCCCGGCACCATTGAGGAAGTCGCGCAGCGTGCGCAAACCGGCTACGCCACTCTTCTCGGGGTGGAACTGTGTAGCAAAGATGTTGTCCTTGGCTACGGCACCTACAAAGGTCTCAGTGCCGTATGTACCGATCGCCACGGTCCAGCCTAGAGCCTCCAGCTTGCCGGGCTCGTACGGCGCCATGTACGAATGCACATAGTAGTACTTGCTCTCCGGGCGCAAGCTATACATTTCCAAGCCGCCGGTCGTAGCGTCGTTCCAGCCAATGTGCGGCACAGCTTTGGTCGACTCGTCAAAGCGCTTGAGCATCACGGGAATAACGCCTAGACCAGGGACATCGGGGGCTTCCTCAGAACCCTCGAAGAGAGCCTGCTGGCCAACGCAAATGCCCATAAAGGGCTTACCTAGCGCAATATGCTGGCGGATAGGCTCTAAGAAGCCCGCACTAGAAAGTTGAGTGAGGCAGTGACCGAAGTGACCGACACCAGGTAATATGAGTTTCTGCGCAGCACGGTGTTATTAGTTACCGATATTGGAGTATTTTTTTTTCATTTTTTTTTTTTCATCGTCTACATGCTTGTAAATCAGAATATGCAGCACTTACATTGGCCTTTGCAACGTCTTCAGGCGTTTTCACCCATTCGACATCATAACCGACAGCTTCAATAGCATTGACCAAGCTACGGATGTTTCCCGCCACGTAATCCAAAAGATGAATCTTGTTAGGCATGGCTCTCTAATTCTGTGTATGTGCGTTTGTCAAAGAAGAAATGGTAGATGGGCTCCGCCTTCGGAGGAGTATGCTGCAACAAGCTTTGAAAAAACCTGCTTTGAATAGAGCTCAGCAATGATAAGTTAGCTAGCCCAAGCACAAATTCTAGAGGGAAATACTCTGATAATATCAACAAACTGGCCCTTCTGTAACAAGAGCTCTAAGAAATAACCAACAGGCCGTGACTCAGTTTTTCCGTACCGGAGTAGTCATTGGCCGGTCCTTGTTCCATATTAGTCTAGATTGACGTATTTGGCAGCTGGCGTGCCAGAAAATATAGTACGTGACAGCTGACAAACAGTTGGCGTCGTAAGTAAGGAAATCGTCAATCAGTTATGCTCAATGTTGTTTTCAGTTCTTTGCGACACTTCAAATTACATCACTCCCCATTGTCCAATCGCCATGCCGCCCATACTGTCGCATGAGATGCTGGCGGGCTCGATTGTCCGCCCAGCACCGAAACCATATAAGTCCAAAGTCCCGAGCTATGACGACGAAGACGAGTGGGAGTACGAATACTCTGTTAACGAAACCGAGGTACACCTACCAATCTGATCTTTTTCCATGATACTGTTAGGTTCTCTCTTTGTAGTCATAAAAGCTAACAATATCAGACATACTATCTCACTCTAGACCTATCCATCCCCGAGTTCACCACCCGTGACTCTCGACATACCACCCAAGCTGGCCGTAGCGGCTATCTTTCGTCTTGGATTGGCGACCCCGGAAAGAATAACGGCGAAGGCAGCCAAAAGCCGCGATACCGCTTTGCTGCCGATGATGGCGACGAAGAAGACGATACTGAGCTTCCTGAACGCGAAGAACAAGATATAGACGATGCCGACATATCTCCAGAAAACGCAGCCCTTCAAGCACGAGTAGTGTCTACCAAAGCTAAAGTTGCTTCTAGTACTGATGGCGTGGAAGATACAACAAACAGCGGGAAGAAAGAGGAACCTGACGCTGCGGAAATTCAAATCCTAGAACTACACTCCGAGCAGCCCATCATTGCCTACCGTGGCCGCATCTTCGAGGGCCATTGGGCAGAGAATATCGGCACTGAAATGATATTTGCTGCGCACAACGAGGATTCGCCTTTACCACGAGTCGATGCTCTATCTGGCAACGTGGATTTACTTGCAGCAAGCTCTGCGCGTATCCAAACGGTTGAGCGAAAGATCCAGCCTCGTATGGACACGAACCTGGCAGAAATCAAGTCACAGCTCGGTATTCGAGTCGTACCTGGCCGCGACCTAAATGGCGAGCGGCGCAAACAAGCAACGTTCCTAGAGAACCTAATGGCTGTAAAACGCATGAAAGGCGAGGAAGACTTGGTTCCAGTGTTTTCTCGCCCTCCACCGAACAAAACATTCAGAGATGATCGGGATCCAGATTGGAAACCTAGACGGCGCAAAATTCGGCCGACTGTAGTAACACCCCGAGCCGGTCGGTGGGTTAACGTCGACGGGATAACAGATGGAGCTATTGATCCCGGCTCGTCATTGACATCAGCTGCTGCAGCAACACCGACACCTGTACGTTTCCAACCGCCATGGCAGCCGCCAGTCACCAGTGGCGCAGTCCCGTTCTTCTCCACGCCACAGTTTAGACCACGGCGCAAGAAGCAGTCGCTACCAGGCGCAAAAGAAACAAAGAAGCCCCAAAGTAAAATAAGCTTGCCCGTGTCTAAATCGGCGCGTACGGCACTGCTATCGGAAGACCATGGTGTGAGCGTTTCTTCTGCAAGTGCGTCGAATTCGCAGAGTGCTGTTTCAACGCCTAGGCATGACTCGGGGATGATAAGGTCCTCGGCCCAGAGCGGCCAAGATGAAGATGAGGATACGGATATGGGCGGCGTATAAAAAGTTCATAATGTCTAATGAAAACGAAATCAAACTCCGCAACAAAAAGTTGATGCTATATATATTTTAACAGAACCTCGTTTTCCAGGATTCTACATAAGATGAGATATGAACTAGTCACTGTAATAACTTGACCTTCGATTTCTTAAGCTGTTCTTTGCAAGCCTGTCTTGTTGCTATGTAGAAACTATTACCGTTTTAGGAATACAGCTTTCTTGTCTTGGCAGTCGGGGAACCCCGCGCTTTAGGACCCACAATTTCCGCCCAAGCTTTGTATCGCAGGGGCCGCGGCTGCAACTACGTTTTTTCGAAACAACGGCCGTTTCCGCGATCATACTGTTTATATACGTCAGGAGCATCTAACAGACTAGGTATATATACTTACTTTCTTTCACATCCTTCAATCTCACTAACTTCATTGCAAGTAAACAAACCTTCGTTCATTACTCTTCCAGCAGCACTTCCAACAAGAAATCAGCACGCCAGACCAGCCATGGCCGAGAAAGCTCCCATAACCTGCCACGTGCTCGACACCACCGCCGGCCGGCCAGCAGCCGGCATCGCTGTCACTCTAGAAGCCACGTCGGCGCAAAAGGGCGCCTCACTCGCCACCAGCGATACCGTCTTCACCGCCACAACGGACGCCGACGGCCGCATCAAGATCTGGAACAATTCTATCGACGCAGCGCTCGGTGTAGCCTCACATGCTGGCCAGAGTGTGTCTCGCTGGACGCTGCGATTTGACACCGGCACGTACTTTGGAAAGGGCAATACGTTCTTCCCAGAAGTCGTGGTGGTCTTTGAGGTTCAGCCTGGCCAGCATTACCATGTGCCACTACTACTGTCCCCGTACAGTTACTCTACTTACCGTGGCAGCTAGACAGACATGACTATTTCATCTATACTCCAGCTTTTGGGTCTGAATAGCTAAGTTCTTGATTTTCATCAATAATATTATTCAGTTTTTAGAATTATGAGGATACGTTCAAGTACTTATTTTCAGCCTTCTATT